>PVJH01020740.1:0-41091 GCA_004026705.1 Nesogale talazaci | reverse complement strand
ATTTATTTATATAAAGGGGAATGGAAAAGGCCGTCCCCTCTTCTCACTTCCTATCTCCATTTCTCATTCCATCGTCTGTGCCCTGTTTAGCTTCAGAAAAGTTATCAGATCACCAGGACAAGTTAAGCAAGAAAAATTCATGAAGGAAAAATGCTAAACATAAGTGATCCTTTATATAATTATAGTAGGTGTTAATTTTTTAAACCTTTTGTGATTAAATGATTATCTGAACTTCAAAATTTACTTATAGCTCAAGGTGGCAGAATCAATGGTCAAACCTTGAATTCCTTATATTTGTTCTGCCACATTTTGTGGTTGTTGTTGTTCTAAGTTGTCTGTTACAAGTAACGAAGGGCTCTTTTTTGTTTTTCTCATCACTTAAGAGCAAAGAACATGGAAATTTCTGAAGGCTATTTCTCTACCAACCAGTACCTCCTACATGCATGCATGTCATTCATGTTCGCCTTCAGAACTTCAGCTCTCATCTCCTCATTTGGTAGGTGTGCTGCCAGGTGATGGTTCCAGTTCAGTTGTCCTCATCCAAAGGGAGAACAACTTAGCTTTTCTCGCTTGAGAATGATGCGAGTCGCAAGGTCAAGGCCCCTTCACAGAGGCAGCACATACCAAAGGTTCGGTGATGTACAGATACAAAACTATTGATCCTTTTTGTCAAAAAAAGAAAACTCTGAAGGACCGATGCAGCTTTGGAGTGCATGTAAGACTGATTAAACCCAGTACTGTGATTCCATCCTCAGAGATTCCTATCTTTTCCCGGTCCTCTATTTTGTATCTCCCAGGGTTTTGGTTTTGAGGGCCGTCCCAGTAAGTTTCTTGCAAGCAAATCTCCACTTCAGAGTGTGTTCGTGGTCTTTTGATGCCAAGAATGGCCTGAGGAGTAGATTTTATAGCAGACAATGAAGATATAATCTCTGCTGGAATGTGGAGCATGGAAAGCTGGCCTGCTGCTCTGTTATGCTTATTAAAAATTCCCGGTGGTTAACTCTAATAGGATACTGGTGGGGGGGGGGGAAAGGTTCGTTTTGGAAAAATAATTAGGATATTTTAGATTTAGGTTTGTGGATAGGGATACATTACGAAGATGCTACAATTTGGGGGCGGGGGCAGAGTAAAGCATTTAGAAATATAATAAAGGGCTGGGGAATGGATCACCACTTAAACACTATGTGTGAGGTGCTGCAGCCAGAGTGTAGGCAATGTGGAGTCATGTCCAGGATTTCATTATGAGTGGGACAGAGCTTGACAGGAGGTTGGACTGTCAGCCTCCGCACATCTGCCTTGGAAAATCATGGTCTTCATCAGACATGGGATGAGGGCACCTGGGTTGATGTCTTTAAAACTCGAAAAATTGTCAGATATCCATGCATTCTCTGGACCTACAGAAGGGATCTAGTTCTTCCTGTTAAAGACACATGTCTTTTCCCATTGCTTAAAGACGTGGCTGAGGTTTTGATATGCAAGCACTTGCATCTGTGCTCGTCTGCTGTTAGCAGGTGTCATTGAGTCAGTTCAGACTCAGAGTAACATGATGTGCAACAGGAGAAAACACCGCCTGGTCCTGGGCCACCCTCACAATTGTTCTCATGCTTGAATCCGCCATGGCAGTCAGCCTGTCAATTTATCTTGTTGAAGGCCTCCCTCTTTTTCATTACCCCTTTACGTTAGCAAGCATGTTATCATTATCTGAGCACCGGTCTCTCCTGACATGTCCACAGAACTGGAGATGGAATCTTGCCATCCTTAACGCTAAGACAGATTTGTCTGCTCTTTTGGTAATCCATGGTACTTTCAATATTCTTCACCAGCCCCATAATTCAGCCCCATCAAATCTTCTTTGATTGCCCTTAGTTAATCCTCAGCATTCTCCTGAATATGAGGTGATTGAAAGTACCTTCAATCAGATGCACCTAATGCTATCCTGTTTTTAGTTTGCAAACTCCTGAAACTTGGTCACTTTGAGTCATCTTATTGGTATTTGAAATAAGAGTGACAGAGCTTTCAGTTTCACAGTGCAGAAGCCACCAGAGCACACAAACTGCTGAACAAATGGTGGTACCTCCCTCTTAGGGTCTATCCTCTCCTTCTCTCCTGGTCAGAAAAACCAATAACTACAGTTAATTCACAGCATAAGTCAGTCGGAACATGTCTAGCCCTGCTAACAGAGGATGAGAAGTTACATACTGTGGATATAGTGTCAGGGGAGAGCAGTCCCCGGAGAAGGAATCCAGCATTGGTAAAATGGAAGAGTGACAGAAAGGAGGAATGCCCTCAATGAGATGATTTGTGGCTGCATCAATGGGCTCAGGCATGGACACAAGTGTGAAGATGGCCCAGGACCAGCCAGTGTCTCTGTTTGCTGTGGACAGGGTCTCTGGGGATCAGGGCCCACAAAGGTGGCACTTAATAATGACAGTGCTCTCCCTTAGGGATCTAGGACCACTTACTGGGCTACCAACAAGAGAAAGTGAGCTATTCAAAGGTTTTAAGATAAAAATAGACATAGACATGCCAAAAAAGGAGCAGCAAAATCCACATGGAAGAAACACACCAGCCTGTGTGATCATGAGGTGTCAATGGGATCAGATATCAACCAGAGATCAAAGACCCAGAACAAAAAAAATCATATGGATGTGAATGAGGGGGAGTGAGAAATGGAGATCCTAAGCCCATCTGTAGACAATTGGACATCACCTTACCTAAGGTTCACAAGGAAGAGATGAACCAGTCAGGGTTCAATATAGCATTGGTGAAACATACAACATTTTTTCTAGTTCTTTAATGCTACTCCCCGCCTCATTGTGACCTCAATTTCTACCTTACAAATCTGGCTACACTAAAGCATGTACAGTGATACAGATAAGAGCTGAAGATAGAGGGAATTCAGGATAGATAAACCCCTCAGGACCAATCATGAGAGTAGCAATACCAGAAGGGTAAGGGGAAGGTGTTGGGAGAAAGGGAAAACTGATCATGATTATCTATGTATAACCCCCTCCAAGAAAAGTGGGTCAAAGGATACATGGGTAAGTGTAAGACATGATAATAATTTATAAATTATTCATGAAAGGAGGGTCAGGGAAGGATGGACAAAATAAGGAGCTAATACCAAGGGCACAAGTAGAAAAAAAAATGTCTCTAGAATCATGGCAACCTAGGTACAAAAGTGCTTGACAGAATGGATGTATATGTGGATTGTGATAAGAGCTGTAGGAGCTCCCAACAAAATGAATTTTTTAAAAACGGACTTGCCTTAGATAGAGTACATCGAGACTGCCCCTTAGAAGCATGAATGACAAGACTTTGTGTTACGTATTTTGGACATATGTTACATATGTTGTCAGGAGACACTAGTCCTTGGAGAAGAACGTCATGCTTGGTGACATGGAGGGGCAGCAAAAAAGAGGAAGGCGCTCAGTGAGATGGCTCGAGGCCATGGCTTCAACGATGGGATCAAGCATGGGAACCATGGTAAGGACGGCGCAGGAGGAGGAAGTGTTTCATTCTGTTGTGTGTGGGGTCATTACAGGCTGTAACTGACTTGATGGCACCTTACAACAACAATAACAACAGTGGCTCCAGGTCATACACGCATGAGCTTATCCAACTAAATACATCTAGATATGGATGAAGACAAACAACTTCTGTCAGCAATACTTGCTATTAAGAGTGCTTTCATACAAAAGGTGTTGATCAAAAATAAGGGACTTCTAAAGATACCTGCTAGGCCTTATAAAGCGTTCACATATCATGATTCAATAGCTCATTCATATCAAGAAGAATTGTACAATCATCACAACAATCAATTTTAAAACATTTTATTCATTCTTGTAGTCCTTGTTATTAGCTCTCCATTTCCCCCCTACTTCCCTTCCCTACCCCCAAAGGAACCATTAATCCAGTTATTGTCTCTATTGATTTAACTATCCTGGATTTCACATACCGAAAAAAATTAAAAAATGAACAAAAAAATGAATTGCAAAGTAAAATAGATAAGAAAATATTAAAAACAAGAACAAATTTAAATGGATCATTGGGAGATCAAATGATAGGAAATTGGCTAAATTTTAACCTAACTTCATCTGCAATAATATATTTTCAATGCATTCTACATGTTCGTAAGGTTATTCACATTCCTGGTGCAATGTCAGAAGGAATTCCCCAGCGACTTAATCCATGTATATTTTCCCTTCACTTGAACAAGGGAAAGAAAGATAAAAGTAACAGCTTTAAAATGGGCCCAAAGGAAGATAAAATGATAAGATAGTACATATTTAAATTACTATATCTGCCAAAATTGAGTCTACAATGCCCTCTGTTTGATAGCAGGGTTATTCATATCCTTCAACTATGGAAGGGATTCACCTTAGGCTTAATCCCTATGTGAATCCTGTAAACGAATTCTGGGGCTTCCACTATCATCCATAGCCTTCCACCAACCAAGTGTTCACAATTTAAATTCTGATTCCATGCCTTTCTTTACATCTAGATTAAATTATTTACAATCAGATTACATAGAATGAAGTGCCTCTTCTATATAGACTTAGTTATGAAGAGATCTTATGACAATGAGAACTGTATTGGTCAACAAAAGACCAGAAAAATTACATAGAATAATTGTTCATCACAACGATGCACCTACTCATTTTTGAGGGTAGAAAGGGCTGCCTTACAAGATATACATTGGTCAACCTTACCACATCTACACCATGACCTTAATATTGTATTCTTAGATATCTTTTTGTTCCCCAAACTTAAAGACTAGTTAAGAGGAACATCATTTGAATCTCTCAAGGATACCAAAGATGTCATTTTTATAGGGTGTAAATTAGGAGCACAGAACTTGGGGGGAAAGGTGACAGAGATGAAATCCTTGCCTTCAGAAATGTTCAGATTTAGATGAAGGATATGTAGAAAAATAAAATCTTCCCATTTTGATACTTTGATTTAATACAGGTTTCTATGTCTTTGTAGACATTAGTTTTGATTTACTTTCATAAGATTATTCAATAAATATCAGATTGTGTCACAAATTGACAAGTAATACCTCATCTAATTATTAAAATATTCCTTATGTTTTCATCATTTTCACATGGGAAAATGAAAGCTTTAAAATCTTAATTGCATTACAAAGCTTTATTGATAATTAAGGAGAAAATAAGAAATGAGAGATTTTGAAGATGGATCTAGATATTTTATTCTATTTTACTGGTATGTACTCAAATTAAGGTATATAATTACAGTTCCAGAAAATTCAACCAATTCACATATTGTAGTAAGAAATAAATTAATACTTATAACTCTAATTCAAGGCTCAATTCTGAAAAATATTGGTTTGATAATATATTAATTAATAATTACAATAATTAATAATACAATAATTAATAATTAACATAGTTCTACAAAAACATTTAATCCCCAAATGATATTGTGACATGCTATAACACAATTTGCTCACAAAGTAATTAGTATTATTGTTTAAGGCAGGATGAGAAATAATATAACTTTGATGGTGCCGAAAATCTCAGAAGAGGATTCAGAGTAAAATGTGTGTGTGTGTGTGTGTGTGTGTGTGTGTGTGTGTGTTGCTCAGAACTTTTGCTATGGTCAACATAATTGTTGTACAACTTCTGCCCCTCTTCATCCACTATCACATTCATGTTAAAGTCTTATCGAGGGTTGTGCCAAGTTAACGACAGAATGTAGCATGGGTTTTAAGATAGATTTTGACCATAATTTGGAATCCTCCTTCCTATCAGACTTGTACAAGCTTTCTTTTAATGGCATTATAGTTCAGGGATTATCCTACTCAATTCTCTGTCCCTCTATTTTTCCTTCCAAGGGTATCAGACCGACACCATAGCCTGAAGATTCTCTCTTCTTACTTTCATCTCACCCCCCAAGTATTTTGTACTTCAAATCTTGTTTTGACACATATTTATCACAAGACCCAAACTAATCAAGCAGATGAATATTTGGCAGTGATTCATTCAGTTCTTCATGGCCAAAGACACTACCACCACCCTGAAAAGTGGGTTGTGCATTGATATCTTCTAATACAAGGTGCCTGACCAGTTGTTAAATATTTCATCTCTAAGAATGAAAAGTGTCTTGGTGAAAGGTATGGTAATATTTCGTTTTAAAAGAATAAAGGCCAATAAAAGAATAAATGCTCTTGAGTATATGAGGAAGTACCCAAATAAACTGGAATTGTTTTCAAAGCTATATATTTAATTTTTCTGTAAAATATTTTTATCATCTTCAAAAGAATCTCCATTAAGTATAATACATTTGCAAAATCTGCAATTTCTTGGAAACATTTTTTTCAACATTACCTGTTTGGATGACTGACAACACTTGCCTCTTTTTTTTTTAATATCATTTTAATGGGGGCTCATACAGCTCTTATCACAATATATACATCCAACCATTGTGTCAAGCACATTTGTACATTTGTTGTGATCATCATTCTCAAAACATTTTCTTTCTACTTGAACCCTTGGTATCATCATTCCTCATTTTTTCCCTTCTTCCCAGCTACCACACCCACGAACCCTTGATAATTTATAAATAATAATTATTTTTCATGTCTTACACTGTCCAATATCACCCTTCATCCACTCTTCTGTTGTCCATCCCCCAGGGAGGGGGTTATATGTAGATCCTTGTGATCAGTTTCCTCTTTCTACCTCACTTTCCCTCCACCCTCCTGGTATTGCCACTTTCACCACTGGTTCTGATGGGTTCATCTTTCCTGGATTCCCTGTGTTTCCAGTTTCTATCTGTATCAGTGTACATCGTCTGGTCTAGCTGGATTTGTAAGGTAGAATTGGGATCGTGATAGAGGGTGAGGGCAAGAGGAAGCATTTAAGAACTAGTGGGAAATTGTATGTTTCATTGTTGCTACAGTGCACTCTGATTGGCTCAACTTCTCCCTGCGACCCTTCTGTAAGGGGATGTCCAGTTGAAATTTGGGTTCCTACTATACACTCCCCCTCATTCACAATGATATGATTTTTGTCCTCTCTGATGTCTGATACTTGATCCCATCAACACCTCAGGATCACTCAGACTGGTGTGCTTCCTCCAGGTGGGCTTTGTTGTTTCTTAGCTAGATGGCCGCTTGTTTATCTTCAATCGTTAAGACCCTGGATACTATATCTTTTGATAGCCAGGCACCATCAGTTTTCTTCATCACATTTGCTTATGCACCCATTTTTTCTTTAGCAATTGTGTCAGAAAGGTGAGCATCATGGAATCCCAGTTTAATAGAACAAACTGTTCTTGCATCTCCCTCATTTTTTCTTCACCTCTTCTACATTATCACCTCACTGTCTTTAATGTCCCTCTTCATTCATGAAAACAAAAAGAAATTACAGCCTCAATAACAAGACACCCCAAAAACCTGAGACCTTAAAAAACATCTTCACTCTAAGACTTTTTTGTTTACTTTTTAAACTTCCATAGATTATTCCATCACACACCAACCTGGTGCATTATCTGCAAAATGGCAGTAACAAATTTTTTAACATAACAAAGCACAGAGCAATCACCAGGTTTTGCAAGTGCAGCAGGATTTACAAGTTTAGGCTGGAGACAGAGTCCTAGGGACCCACTCAGAGCCCACATATCTAGCTAGTCAATACACCAAGCCACTCACATAAGAAACTGACCCTCTGAGTAGGCCATTGCTGTCTTCTAGTTTCCTGTGCAAGATATGTAGGTGATAGGAATTGGCCACCCTCAAGAGCAAACCCCATCCCCAGTGAACTGACTCACCATAGGTCCATTCTTTCAAGAATATTAACTTAAATCACATGAATATTGGACTCACATTCACACCAGAAAACAAAGTCATTCCTTTAATGTCCTCAGCTATGCAAGAGATCTCTCCTCCAAGCCATATTGCCTCCCTCCCACCCCAGAACAAGGTGTGGAGCTCAGTGAATCTCTGTGCTGGTATCATTGCACTGTGATCGAACGCTCTACATTCCCCCACCCCTTTATAAAATTATGGATTAGTCTTATAATTCATCCTCAAACAGAACTTTACTATTTGTGTATATATGTAAGGAGAGGGGCACACACACACACACACACACACACACAAAACTTCATCTTTTCCCTTCCAAATTAACTCAATTACTTTCTAGTTCCTTAACATTTAGCAACCAGAACAGGGACTAAACTTCTGTGCAAAACCTAGAGTACAAACCTACATTGTCAGCACTCCTGTGTGTCCGGAGCCATCCAGCCAGGACATGGCTGACCTGGCTACAGCCGGGACATGCCTGAACTCTGTTACAGTTTGTTGCCTGAGGTTTGTAGTTTGTCACCTTTATAACTGTAAACAGCCCTGGCCTTTGAAGCTTGACTTGCAGCTGTGCTGCCATTCACTTGTTAATTTTGGAGATCATCATATGCTAATTGCCTAAGATTGCTTGCCCTATAAAACTGGTTTACTTCTCCCAAATAAAGGAGACTTGATCAGAGTACTTGATCAGAGCACTGTCTCCATTTCTCCTGTCTCCTGTCCCCCAAATTCCCGCTCCTCCTTCCAGGACTTGCGAATTACTGACCCGCAGGTCGGGACCCCTGTGTCTTACTCTAATGTTGTTTTCACCATTAGTATACTTATAACTTTAGTCTCTTGACCTTTCCTTTAACTTTCCTAAAAATCTGAAGTTTTACTCCATAATACAATTAAGTTATCCTTTAGTTTAATGTTTCTTGCTGTCAAACTTGTTCTTTCTCATCCTTATAAAATCCCAAACTGACACTAATCTTACCTTTTTTAAATCTTTTTTTCTATCAAATATCAGTGCCCCTTTCTTTATCATTGCAAAGCAGGCACTTTGAGGACCTATGATCCCTTCCTTTAATTTACCAAATAACGCTATCTGATCTCTCCCAATTTTTATTTTCCTGACTGGTCTTTTATGTACAGACCCTACCCCTCCTTCTCTACTCTCTGAATGTTCCCTAATCTAACACTTTCCCCGAGAAAATTTAATTCAAACTGTCCATCACTCCTCTACTGCACCACCTAAGAGAATTAACCAAACCTACATAACACCACAGACCTAATAGCCCTAATAGGGATTCCAAAATGTCAAGGAAACAACAGAAGATATTGGTGCACACACAAGAAACCCCAAGAGAAACAGAAACAAATAACTGAAAACCAACTAGACTTAAATGTAATGACTGGAAATGAGCAGAATATGGATTTACAAGAAAATATTGTAAAAGAATGATGATGGCACTCGTGCACAGGCTGCAGGAAGAATCTGAGAGGAAAAGTGAAACAATCAAAAGCTAGTAAACTTACTAGAGAAACTTCAAACAGAGATGCAAAAATCAAACACTACAAGAGCAGAATTAGGCAACACTCTAAGGGAGTAGAATGAGACTATAAAGAAACAGAGAAATAGAATTGAAGAGATGAAAACCTGAGTTCGTGAGCTGGAAGTAAAATATATTGATTCAACCTAAAGGAAGAACAAATAACAAAAAGAGCAAAACAGACCAAGAAAATGTGAGAACATTGTGGAACACAATGAGGAAAGAAATAGGAGGCAAAGGACATTTATAGAGGTCTAAATGCATGCATGTACATATATGAACATATTTATATATGATTATGGGGAAATAGATTTATGTGCACATATTTATAGGTATAATATTAAGGTAGCAGCTGGACATTGGGCCTCTAATCAAATACACCCTCAGTGAAACAAGAACAATTTGTTTTATTAAACTGGCATTCTGTGATGTTCACTTTCCTGACATGGTCACTGAAGACAAAGCAGGTGTATAAGCAAATGGGGTGAAGAAAACTGGTGGTGATTGGCTATCAAAAGATACAGCATGTGTGGTCTTAAAACTTGAAGATAAACAAGTGGCTATCTAGCTCAGAAGCAACAAAGTCCACAGGAAGAAGCACACAATAAAAAAACCCCTATCTTTGTGAATGAGGGGGAGTGCAAATTGGAGGCTCAGAGTCTATCTATAGTCAACTGGACATCCCTTCACAGTGGGTCACAGGGAGGAGAGGAACCAATCAGGGTGCAGTGTAGCAAAAATGAAACATACAACTTTCCTCTAGTTCTTAAATGCCTCCCCCCCCGACCCTCCCACCTAATCATGATCCCAATTCTACCTTACAAATCTGGCTAGACCAGGGGATGTACATTGGAACTGATAGGAACTGGAAACAGTGAATCCATGGTAGATGATCCTTTCAGGATCAGTGGTGAGAGTGGTGACACTAGGATAGTGTAGGGCAGGTGGGGTAGAAAGAGGGAACCAATGATAAGAACCTACATATAACCTCCTCCCTGGGGGACAAACAACAGAACTGTGGGTGAAGTGAGATGTCAGACAGTGTAAGATATAACAAAATAATAATTATTTATAGATTATCAAGGGTTCTTGAGGGAGAGGGAAAATGAGGAGCTGATACTAAAGGCTCATGTGGAAACAAATATTTTGAGAATCATGGGGGCAAAAAATGTACAAATGTGTTGGACATAATGGATGTATGTAACTAGCCCCCAATAAAATTAATTTAAAAAATCAAGCTAGAATGGAGCATGTACACTGATATCGATGAGAGTTCTCAACACATGGAATCCCAGATAGGTGAGTTCCTCAGGAACAGTAATGGGAGCAGTGATACCATGATGGTTGGTGGAAGGTGGATGAAGAATGGGAAAAATGGGGAAGCAATTGCAATGATTGATGTATAACAACACTCTGAGGTGATTGGGAGACAACAGAAGCATGGGTGAAGGGAGACAGTGGATGGTGGAAGATATGAAAATAATAGTATGTTTGGGCTGAGCTCCAGTGGTGTATGGTTGTGCGTGGGACTGTGGCCCAGTGGGCTGGCGGTTCAAATCCAGCAGCAGCTCTCTAGGGGCAAAGCTGGGCCTCCTACTCCCACCAGAGGGCAGTGATGCTGCAAAAAAACAAAAAGAAAATAATAGTACGTTATAATTTACCAAGGGTTCCCAAGGGTGGAGTGGGGTGGGGGGAAGGAAATAAAGAGAAGCTGATACCAAGGGCTTAAGTAGAAAGAAAATGTTTTGAAAATGATGATGGCAACATATGTACAGATGTGCTTGATACAACTGATGTGTGAATTGTTATGAGCTATAAAAGCTCCCAATAAAATGAAATATATATATATATATATATATATATATATTCTTACAAGAAACATACTTCACAAAGAAATGAACAGATTAACAATCAGAGGTGGGACAAAAACATGACAAGAAAGCAGGCACAGCAATAATAATCTCTGAGAAGCTAGACTTCAAGACAAACACCATAATAAGAGATAGAAATGGTCACTACACAATGATAAAAGGAACAATAACTCAGAACCCCATAGCTATAATAAACATATTTGTACTTAATTAAAGACCATTGTGATACATCAATCATATCTTCGCAGATTTAAAAATAATGTAGACACAGTGTGGTGGTCATGTGCTTATGTTAATTTCATGATTGAGATGAGATGTAGGGGTGGAGTCTAGCCTGTGTTAATCTGGAGATAGCTATTGAGTAGCCAATGAGGCCTCCATGTAGGCATGGATTCCTCTTGAGATTTCTGGGAAATCTCGTGATATTTCTCTTAGGGAGATGAGAAGCCATCTCCCCAGTTGTTGGGAGTCAGTCTTAGAGACAATAAACTGCGGACAAGACAAGATGGCATTGTCCGAGGAGCTGGAGGAGCCAGAGGAGAATTCACACAGCCTTACCATGATAGAACCCTCCAGACCTGTGATGCTGGAGAAGCCACGTGGAGACCCCTGCCAGCGCTGAGTTGCTTCTACCATCCTAGATGCTGTTGATGGACCCTGAGTCCTGGAAGCGAGGAACCATGGGGTGACCACTGCCAGTGCCAGGACTCTGCACCCACTGGACTGTGACTTCCTGAGTCAAAAGGAGACTTTATAGACTAATATCAGGCATATGGGCTAAAATCAGACTTATGACTTTGAACTGGACTGGGCTGGGATGCTTTCTCAATGTCTCATTTCTCTTCTATATAAACCTTTTCCTTATATCAATATGTGTGTCCATGAATTTGTTTCTCTAATTTACCTGGACTAACACACACAGCCACCACAATAACTTTAATAGAGTCTTTAATAGATCACTTTCAAGGAAATACAGAGAGTCAAGGTAAAATTGTGTGTCAAGCAAAACACACAATTAAACCACTTAATAACAATCAATAAAATGACCTCACAGACATATATAGAACACTTTATGCAAAACTGCAACAGTATAAATTTTCTCCAACACATATGGATCATTTTCAAGAACAGATTTTTTACCAGGCCATACATAATTCCTCAACAAATTAAAAACAAATCAGATACTACAATCAACCTTCTCAGACTACAAAGCTAACACATAAGAAATCAGCAATAAAACAAGCCGAAACATAAGGATGAACACATGGATGTTGAACAATACAACATTAAAAAATGAATAGGTAATAAAAGCAAACAAAAGAGAAAATTTAAAAATTCCTTGAGACAAATGAGAATGTTAATACCACATATCAAAACCTTTGAGACCCAGTGAAAGCAGGATTCATAAGTAAATTTATATCTCCCAACAGACACATGCAAAAAGAGGAGAAATCTAAAATCAGCAACCTTACAGAACACGTCCAAGAACTCGTCCAAGGACAACAACACAATCCCTCCTATAAAATAAAAGAGATCATAAGTACCAACACATAAATAAATGAAATGGAAGACAATAAATAAATAAATAAATAAAAACAACAACAACAACAACAACAACAACAAGAAAACAGTGGAAAATACAAGAAAACAAGAAGCTGATTATTTGAAAAGGTTGACCAGAAAGAACACGGACAAAGTTAAAAAGAAAAAGAAAAGGTGCAAATATCTTGAATAATAGATGAAAATGCAGAAATTACAAGAGATTCAAGTGAAATGAAAAGAATAATAACATAATCCTATGACAAACTATTATAAACTATGAAAAGTTATACCAACACTCAACAATGTAGAAAAAAATGGACAGATAACTAGAAGCACAGATCCATATCAAAAGAAGAAATAGAGCATTAAGAAATAAGAGCATTAAGAAATTACCAACCTAAAGGTTTTCAGTACTAGACAGAATCACAGGGAAATTCTACCAAATATTCAAAGAAGATCTGGCACCAATACTACACAAACTTTTTCAGAACATAGAAAAAGTCAAAAAACTTTCAAATATATTCTATGAAGCCAACACAACACTGAAACCCAAACTAGGCAAAGACCCCACAATGATTGAAAATTATAAACTGATATCCCTCATGAACATAGATACTAAAATCCTCAACAAAATCCCGGCAAATAGAATACAGCAGTATTGTCAAATAGAATTCATTCCAGGTATACAGGGATGAACCAATAATCAAAAAACAATTAATGTAATCTATTACATCTACAAGGCAAGAACTAAAAACCACACGATCATATCAATAGATGCAGAAAAGGTACTTGACAACATTCAGCACCCATTTCTGTTCAACACACTCAACAAAATAGGAATAAAAGGAAAATTCCTCAACATAATAAAAGCAATATAAGATAGATGAATTGCTAACATCATACTCAATGGGGAAAGGCTAGAAATATTCTCTGAAATATTCACTGAAAACAGGGAACAGATAAGGACGTCCCCTATAACTACTCTTATTCAATACTGTGCTGAAAGTTTTAGCTAGAGTCAATAGATAACAAAAAAAAAAATATCTAGGGAATACAAATCATTAAAAAAGAAGTGAAACAAAATTTTCCCTACTCACAAATGATCCTATATGTAGGAAACCCAAATGTCTCTATAAAAAAATCTGCTGGAGATGACGGAGGAATTCAGCAAGGTAGCAGGATACAAAGTAAATAAACAGATATCAATTCCTGTATGCCACTGAAGAGAAATATGAAAAAGACATTAAGAAATCAATGCCATTTACAATAACCACACAAAAGATGAAATACATAGGAATAAAAATAACTAAATAAACAAATGAACTTTTTTGAGAAAACTACAGAGCATGACTAAAAGGACCTATCTAAATGAGTGATTATCCCATGCTCATGGATAGGCAGAAAATATCGTGAAAATAACCATGCTATCTAAAACAGTGTACAGATACAATTCAAAACCAATTTAAACCCAAATAAATTCTTAAAGAAATGAAAAATATAATTCCCAATTTCACATGTCCAGGGAAAAGGCTCAGGATAAGCAAAGAACTTCTTAAAACAAAGATCCAAGTAAGAGACCTGGCACGGCCTGATCTAAAAGCCTACTACATAGCCCCTATAGTCAAAATAGTCTGGTCCTGGTACATGCAGAGATACATGGACCAATGGATCAAAACAGAAGACCAAAATACAAATGCCTCAACCTATAGGCATCCAATCTTTGACAAAGGACACAGAAATATCAAATGGGAGAAAGGCAGCCTTTTTGACAAATGGTGTTGGACAAACTAGATTTCCATATGCAGAAGAATGAAACAAGACTCCTACCATTCCCCATGCACACAAACAAAGTGAAGGTGGAGTAAGGACCTACGTGTAAATCCCAAAGTTATCAAGGCCATCAATGAGAAAGCTGGGACAAACTTAAGGATCCTATAAAAGGACATACATAGGCTACCAATTTTAATAAAATGAGCACAATTAGTATAAGACAAGATAGAATGGGACATACTGAAATCACATTACCTATGTATATCAAAAAACTTCATCAGGATAGTGAACTGGGAGCCCCCATACTGGGAAAAAAATTTACCAATGATACATCAAAGGGCTAGTTACCAAAATATTGACAACTCTACAGCAGTTCCATAAGAAAATAATGAATCCCAATTAAGAAATGGGGGAAAAGGTGTGAATAGACTGCTCAACAACAATGAAAGACAAATGGCTAGCCATCAGAGAGATGCAAATTAAATCTACATGAGATACCACTTTGCACCCACAATGCTAGCCCAAATCAAAAAACAGAAAACAACAAATGCTGGAAAAGATGCAGAGAAACTGGAACTCATACACTGCTGGTGGACTTGTGAATACATACAGCCACTTGAAACTTTGAATCCCATATGATCCCATAATAACAGTCTAAGGCATAGATCCTAATGAAATTAGAGACACAGCAAGGGTGGAGGTGTGCTCTCACATGTTCAGAGCTGCACAATTCACAATAGTGAGAATCTGGGAGCAGCTGAAATAGCAGTAGAAGAATGGACAAAGAAACGATATTAATACACAATGGACTATTATGTATACCTATAAAGCAGCGAGGAAATCATGAAACACCACAAGTTATGGCAGGACCTGTAAACAATTATGCTGAATGAAGTAAGTTAATCACAAAAGGACAAGTATTGAATGAACCATTCCCATAAGAAGAAACACCAATTAAACAAATCTTAGGAACTAATTTCTTAACAAAAAGAAAGAAGGCTACCTACTGAGCATGAGTCATACTTACATCTCCCTTTTGCACACTTCACAAGAGCCAATGTGAAGGACGAGCCCCCACATTGCCTGGGTTCACTACTTCAAGAAGGGGCAATTAGAAATTGACCATCCACTTGAGGTTACACAACATCGAAACAAGGTTGGGGCAAATCATTGCACCTCCCACAGTAATGGATGGAGAAGCTTTCTGGAAATTCAAGCCAAGACCAGGAGAGGGGTCCATCTACATTGTGCAGAAAACCTGAGAGTTCTGTTGGTGTGATTGGGTATTGGGTGATTGGAGAGAACTAATCTTACAGCAGGAAGGGATGCTAAAAAAGGAGTATAGGGAATCTTGGGGGGACATTGTTCCTGTGTAGATACTCTGAATGTTTCTACCCAACCTTTGGTGAAACATGGCATGGAGTAAACACCAAGATGATTATGGAAGCTGACCTTGTAAGTAGCATGCCATAATAAAGAGACTACATCAGAAGAACTTAACACAGAGGCCCCACTAAATGAACTGAATCTTCTCTTTTTTTGGGGGGGGGGGGTATCACTGTCCTCTGGTGGTCGTGGAAGCTACCCAGCCTTGCTCCTGGAGAGCTGCTGCTGGATTTGAACTGCCAAGCCAATGGGCCACAATCCCGCACTCAACCACTATGCCACCAAGACTCAGCCCCTGAATCCTCTCTTAAAGGTGACTGCATCCTTAAACTGAGCACTAGGGTACTTGGATTGGAGAGGAAACAGAGAGTGGTTGCCCAGGACTGTGGAAACAGTGGTCAGTGGACCTTATTTGGAGTCCCTGGCTCAGTGGGTGTCCAATGAAAAGGGACCCAGGATCGTTATATATTTAATAACTTGATGCCCATCTTCAGTGGCATGAGAGGTTCTGATCTGTTGAACAGGGACCTGCACTTGGAAGAATTCTTCAGGAAGGTCCTTGCTGGCATTCATCCCTATATTTAGGGTCAAAAGAGCTCAATTGAATGGGAAATCCAACTGTGTGGGGCAAAAACCCATGACTTAAAGCTCAAGGTAGAACTATACTCACATAAATTCCTCATACTAACAGTGTCTGGAGGGTTGGGTCACTGGGAAAATTGATTATGATAATAGTGCAATTGACATACTCAGGGGAGTGATTGACAATGATGTGCATCTTTGTTTATGTGGGAGCACACCAGATTGTGCCATCCAAAGATGACAATTACAAAATTCAAATATGGTGAAGGGAAAAGTATCAGAGCTAAAATTATGAACGCTGAATTTGTAGAATGCTATGGAGGATGGTGGGAGACCAAACTCATCTGCAGATTATCTAGACAAATTGAGCCACTGGCAAATTCCCTCTAGCCAGAGGCAAGAGTCTTGAACAGAGAAAACTGTAATCTTGATAATGCTGGATTGAACTCTAAACTTGGCCATTTGAACTCCCTATAGACCCAATCTAAATTTATTATAGGTGCAAGTATCTCTTACTTTTTCTATGACAAAACTTCTTCCCTGGCTTTTTAAATGTTGATGGGGGTTCTTTCTTTCTTATTCATTATTTGTAATTTTATATTATTATTTTTTATCCTTACCATGTTATTTTGATTTCATTTTTTATTGTTTCTGTTGGGTCTTCCAGATTGTGAAGCACAGGAGGAGTGGATGCAAAGCGATAATAACTGATGCAAGGGTTTATTGGGGATCTGGGTTGGGAGTGGAAGATAGGGAGAGTGAGGGGCTTTGGGAAGTAAACAATCAAGGGGGGAGGGAGCACTACAACTTACTATGATTGCATAACTCATTTTAAAGGCAATTTAACATGGGGATGAGGGGAATGTTCTAAAATTGATGTGGGAATGATTGTACAATGCCCCTTGATATGATTGATTGGGTATTGGGTGATTGGAGAGAACTAATCTCACAGCAGGAAGGATTAAACTATTGAATTATATAATACATAAATTATGTGCCCATAAAACTGTTGGGGAAAAATAACATTATATTCTGAATCATAGTGATGCTGTTTGAGGGGAAGCTTACCTTATCCAATGATGAGTAGTACTTTTCTCTTATCTTAAAATTTACTTATGGCATCATTGATGAAAACATTTGCATCTTAGATTTTCATGTTTTCTTCCAAATCACACCCTCTGTGCAGTTAATTTTAAAAGACCATGATTCACTTAGCTGGAAAATGTCATTAGACAAACTGATTGAAAATTAAAATGTGGGACTGGAAAAATTGGTGATGGAAAAGTGGAGAGTTTGGTGCACAAAAAGTTGAACTAAGGATGTGTTTTAGTCTACAATTTTTGCTCAATTTTGACCAAATGATTTTGTATTTTCCTTTGTTATTCTTTCTTTATCATTCTTTGCCTTGATTAAGCAAATAATATTTCCTGCAAAATGAATTACTCATGTTACTGTGCTTATTTATTTACCCAATGGCCTAAGAAACAGCTTGTTTATCTGGGAGGCAATTTCTGTATTTGTAGCATCTCTGGATCTGTGGTTAACTTCTGCTAAATCTTTCTAAAAGGTGACTCATAGCTTTATTTTGTATTTAATAATTTTTATAATATTTTTCCAATTAATTATATTTGGATATTCTTATATATTACACCAAAATCTTAGCTAAAGTAGGACAGTGTTACGTTGTTGATATAAAAAAGTTCATATTCTACTCCCACCAGGGCAGTGATGCCACAAAAATAAAATTCATATTAACAATTATAGAACGATAAAATCCTCTGGATAATAGAGGAATAATGATCCACATCATGTGGTTCACACTCTTTTCCCCTTGATGAACAAAATTAAATTCCAGAGATGTTAAAACTACTCGTCAAAATCATCAAAAATAAAGGAAACTATTCACCACTCAGAGTTCTTCTATTACCCTTTTAGCAGCACAATGAGTTTAATGAATGCTATAATTAATTAACCTTTTGAAAAGTGTCAGTTTGGAATTCCATAACTTTGAACTGACTCTGGTGATACAAAAAAGAATTAGGGTAATATTGAATAAATTTTTAAAAAAGCACCAGCATTAAGGAAGGAAGAGGGTTGGAAGAATTATGATTCCCTCAAGGATAATGTCTAAATTGGTACATTTTTGACCACTTGTAAAAGATAGATGATGTGTCTTCCACCCTGGCTGCTGTGATAAAAAGATAGTAGAAGAAGCAATATTACCAGAGCTTGTACACCGCTACAGATAAGAGATTGCAGCACAAGGAATTCAGGAGCCAGAAACCCCTCAGGACCAGTAACGAGACCAGAGATACCAGGAGGGGAAGGGAAGGTGGGGGGGAAGAGGGGGAGCTGATCACAATAATTAGCATATAAGCCCTTGCTAGGGGGATGGAAAACAGAAAAGTGGGTGAAGGGAAACAGCAGTTGGTTTAAGACATGGGGTGGAGGGGGTGTATAAATGATCAAGGGTTCATGAGGGAGGGAGGGAGGAAAATGATATCAAGGGCTCAAGTAGGAAAAAAGAAGCACATATGGACAAATGTGCTTGATACAATGGATGGATGCATGGCTGGTGATAACAGCCATAAGAGCCCCAAATAAAACAATTTAATAAAATGCATCAAAGAACGTGAGCATAACATGTTGTGCAGTGGCTGTGCTCTTTTTCCAAAACACCACAGATGAGACTCTTTCTTCCACTGCTGCTCTGAGGCTCCCAGGATACTGGACTTCCTTTCACTTCCCCCCTATGCTTCCACTTGACCAAAAGTTTAAGAAGCAAAACTGTCCATTTTACATTTGGCTGTTGAGTTGCTGTTTGTCTTTAATGTTTTCAAATGTAGAACAGCGATATTAATAGTAGTTTTAATCTGTCCTGCATCCTCTTTTTTTGTAAATAATATACAAATTGGAAGACAGCCAGGGCTATTCTTTTAAACATTCTCTATAGCTGTTTTTAGAATTGAATAGGTGTGCTAAAGGTGTCCAAAGCCCAAAATATTTATTCTCTTACCTTTCAAACAAAGCACTGTAAACATTTGTGGATCCCTGTTATAGAAATTTCTCTCTACTTCATTTTATTTATCACACTCTCTGCCCTATGACATTGATTTATTAAAAAGACTAGGTTGATTTTCCTAATTTCACATTCTTAATTAATATGTTTTTTTCCACAATGATATTTAACTTACTACTCTCCTACGTTTTAACAAGTTAAATTTACAATCCCAACTCTCCTACGTTTTAACAAGTTAAATTTACAATCTTTGGTAGAACAAAACATTTATTTTTCCATCTTCAAATTTCCTTTTTTAATGTAAGATGCTTGCCTTTTGCAAGCAGCCGTGAATTGCTTGGATTAGAAGGAAAATACAAATATTTGAAGGCAGGCACACAAATAGACACTTGTAAGCCAATGCTATTGGAGAATTATTTATAATAGACAAATAGTGAAGCCAACCTAAGTTCTTATCAAAGATGAACAGAGAAACAAAATGTGGTGCACACAGGCAATGGAATACTACTCAGCCTTTTGGTACAAAAGCTGCTCTGTGGATTGGATCACCCACTCCTCTTTCCTTATGACTTCTGCTTATTCTGGACTCATGACAATTATCCAGAAGATTTCTAGGGGGACAAGTAGAAATATTTCAAGGGATGAGAGGGACAGGCTATTGATTCACCATAATTCCAAGAGTTTAAACTCGAGTCTTGGGTCAGTCATGGTTCTGGCAGGCTTAATCTAAAGGAAGTTGGTATTATACACGTGAAGAGGGATAATAAGAAGTCATAAATGATTCAGAGCTGTTCCTGGGTTTAGCAGCAACTCAGTGAAGCTCTAGTCCTGAAAACATAGAGGTGAAGGTTGCAGCTGTGGAGTTTCTAGATGAAGAGGAAAGGGTGTGTATACTAGCCAAAATGATGCCTAGTCATGCATGCTTTTCTGAAGACTGACTTTTCTAGGTACAAGAGAATTTTGACATCATCTACTATGTCACTCCATGATGGCATTTCTTGTTCAATATATTGAATTGAACACGTCTATTTTAATTACCAGGATCTTCTTTCTCTAATGAATAGCTATCTCAGTAATCCGTTTTCTTTTAGCTCCATCAGTTTCCTCCTCTCTCCAGGGAAGGGAAACCCAGCTAGGTCTGCCAAACTTCTTCCTTTGTAGTGAGGCGAAAGAGTAGAATGTAGTCTTTCAAGTGAAAACTGTTATAACAGTAAGTTGCACAAACATATCAAAAAGTTCTGATAACTCAAAAAGAGAAGCTTGATTACCTTGGTTCAGGAGCAGAGAAGAACTTTGCATGAGAACAAATGCCACTCAACAATTATTTTACTAACCATGACTCTTTCAATGTTATTAAGTAATTAGCAATTCAGTAATACCTTGTGTTTGACACTGGGAGATAGAAAACAGCCAACAAATATGCACATGGCTTTGGGTTTCCCTGTACAAGGAAGTTTTAAAGGAAAAATTAATTTTCTCAAATAAGTAAATCACTGGAGAAGAGACACGAAATACTTTTTGCATGGTAAAGTAGCTTTTCTTCTGGGACATATCAAAATTTTTTGTTTTCCATATATGTCTTCTAATGTTAAACCCTCCTGCAATAGAGCTGAAGGTTTTGTAGTGACTAGAAACAGTAGGCATATTGAATTGTTTGTCATTTCTTTTGAGAAATCAAAAGGATGCAGTATGGTAACTGTATGAGTTTTTGCAGTCACTATAAAACCTTACCACAGACTTACTGACTTAAAAACAAACAAATACATTGTTTCATAATCCCATAGTCCATTGTTTTAATAAGGGCCACAACAGGACGAAAACCATGTTTTAGCAGGACTGTTCTTTGCTTTGCCTTTTTCAATGTCTGTAGAACTCCTGCCTTCCTGACTTCTGGTTCCTTTCCTTCGGGTTCATGGTTGTCAACAATGAGTGGGTCAAGACCTTCACACCCAGGATCCTCCATATTCCAATAGTTAACTCCTTTTCTAACAGGTGACTCCTTACCTGCTGACTTCTTCCACTTTTAAGAAGGCTTCTGTTTACGTTGGATCTGTCGAAATAATCTATTATGAAATAATTTATTAATAATCTATTGGAATAATAAAATTTGAATTTTTGTGGATTAACAAATGGAATTCTTTGGCTTAATTTCTTTATATCTTGCGTTGTGTATGAAATTGTGCCTCCTCAGGCATGTGTTGAAATCCTAACACCTGTATTGGTGGTGCTGTGGGGTAACTGCTGGGCTGTGAACTATAACACTGGCAATTCAAACCCACAAAGAAGAGGCTGCTGGTGTCCTTGGACATTTTCTATAGGGTCCTGGTAAATCAGAGTTGTCTTGATGGGAGTGGGCTTGCTTTGGGGTTTTGTACTTACCAATATTATTTCTGTTTTAAAAGATTTTTTTGTTATGTTATAGAGGTCATATCAAAAGAAAAAGACAAAGAAAAAAAGAGACCATTTCAGGGTAGAGTAAATCCTAACCCTAATCACTCAGAGTTGTAAAAACACCGAGATACACACAGAGGATAGAGGGCCATGTGAGGGTAGTCTGCATGCCAAGGAATGCCAAGCGAGGAAAGCTTTGCAGCTAGTATCAAGACTCTGATGTAGATTTTAACGGTCAGGTCTGTGAAAAGGTAACTTTCTAGTCTTTAAAGTCACCCACTTGTGCTATTTGTGTTATGGGAGACTGAACAACGAAGACACCATGTAACATGAACAGATTATGAGAATTCGAATGTGAATTTATTTGGGTAGTCCTTATTCCACCTATAATAATCAACAGCTAACTAGCAATCCCTGGTGAGGATCTAGTATGTTTTTATATTTGGGTTAAGTACTATTAAGGACAAGTGATGAACTAAATATATATTCCAAGTCTATGGTGAATTTCATGACTTTGGTATAGGCAATGTGCTTTCTAAAATGGAATTATGCCCATAAAATCAAGTATTTGAATGAAAACAACTATGTAGTAGCTGTAAGAGCCCCCAATGAAATTAAAAAAAAAAGTTTTTTCAGAAGAAAAATGGGTTGAAAAATCTCCCTTTATATTTAGAAAAAAATGAATACCTCTGTTGACTGGTTTTACTTGAAATCTCTTTACAAAGAGATTTCTCAAAAAGTGGGTCAAAATTCTCCCATCCTTGCCACTCACAATGCATGTTGAAAATTAGGAAAACTTTCTACATTACATATATTTGCATGGGAGGATTTGTATAGAATTTTCTCAAGGAATGTATTGGGAAATCTCCTGTCTTTGCAGGAGACTACATATTTCCCAAACTAGGATAATGCTCTTAACTTCATGTAAATGCACTGGAGGAGGGTTTTCATAGATATTTCATAGAACATTTTGGATATTTATCCATCTCCAATAGAAGATGTTCTCTGGAAAATTATATGGACCACATTTAATTGAAATAGAGAATTTGTGTGGTAGTCTCTCATTCAAAGAACATATGAGAAAGATAGCTATTTTTGCTTTCTTTGTATGATGTGATCTGAAAACCAGAATTCTTGGTTTTGTGCTCTTTAATAGAAATACTTATTGTTATATTAAACAGCTCTTGCAACCAAAAAGCCCTCATATTTTCAAAGTAATACAGCAACAGTTAGTTACAGAACAAAGACTAGCACATACAGAACAATACATGGATATGGTAAGATTTAGAGATCACAAACTGTTAACCTGGACACCAAACTAGTTTTATAGGTGGAAGGGACAGTTCAACTCAATCCCTACCATTCCCTGTTGTCTGACATGTGGCCATTTTCATAGGATAGCCATACTTTGAAAAGCAGCTGCATTTTTCAAGATCAATTACTTATCACATTATCCCCTATGTGCCATAGTTTAAAGAGTATATTAGAAGTGATTGCTGTAAAACAAAATAAAATATAGCAGTTCTTTGTCTCCTAAATGATTGATCCAATAATCCTCCTCATTATGCCTTTGTTCTCCAAAATCAGTGTTTGGTGATATTTTAATCATGTAGATGCACAAATTAGAATTTCTATAAAAAGGAACTGTGAAGTTATTTTGTGAAGTTTATCAATTTACCTATATTGCTTGTTTTTACCTATACTTTTTAAAATTTTAAGATTAGTTATTTTACTCTATTTACTCCTAAGATATAGGTAAAAAACAAAATTTGGATCTTTGTTTTTGTATAATTACCTAGAAAAATAACGTTGAATCTTTTATTTGCCATTTGCCTTCCTGGTAAGCAAGAAATGCTAAGGCTGGGAAACATTTTCTAAGTATCAGTGACTCTAAGGACATATAGATATCACATTCCTAAGGAGAGCAGAGTAGACAATGTTTGAGGATAATGAAACTGCATTCCCTGTGCTTCAATAAAAATCTTTCAAACAAGCTCTTGAAGTTGTCTCCTGTGCTAAAGGATTAGACCATTAGCCTTTACAATGCCAATGTGTTCTCATTTCCAAATCCTACTTAATTAGTATCTCAGGTAGTATTGAAGAATAAACCTGCAGAGGGATACATGCAAGCATTAGGTGCTCATAAACGCAACAGTTTTTTTTAATTAAAAAATTTAAATTAATTTTTAAATATGATTGCGATGTAGCCAAGACTTTATAAAGCAGTTTCCCATGGAGCAATTTATTAATGTTGTTCCATGACATTGGTTGCAATCCCCACAGTGTGTCAACATACTGCCTATTTTAACCTTGGACTCAGTCACCCTTTGCTGACTTGCTAACGTTGCTTTTGGGAAAACGATGCCCTTTTGGTCTCCTGTAGTTGATGATGCTGAGGAGCGTGCTGCCCCCGGGTGTTAAGTAGTCACATTACAGATCAGTTTTTAACATGAATCCAAGGCAATCTCTGCGATGGCTTCAGTTCTCATTTAAAAGAATGTCTATCAAATATCTTGGGGTTCCACCAATCTCTTTCAGATCAGCAAATCTAGTCTTTTTAAATTTGAATTTTCTTTGTACTTTTCTTCTCCCACTCAATTCAGTAACTTCTATTGGCATCCTGGTCACAAAGATTGGTGGGAATGACCAATCACCATCACATTCTTCTGACTCTCAGGTAGTGGAGGCCAAGGTGTGAAGGATCCATTAGTCCTTAGAACTAATTTATTTCTTTGCAACTTTGGTTTTTCCTCACTCTTCTGGACTCCAGACCAAAAGAGACCAATAGCTGTAACTTCGATGGCTACTTTCGTCTTCTAGCATAAAAATATGATATAGAGCATAGTTTATATTGACTATTTTATACCATGTGATTTAGAGGTCCCTAAGATTATGGTGCATAATCCTCAAGTCCAGGATCTCAGTCATTGGAGGTATTTTCGCTATGACTAAGAAGTTTTCATGATGGTCTATGTGCTTTATTATATACATAGCTATATGAGTGTTTGCAGCATGTACAAATATGTGTGTGGGACTGTCCCTGTTAATCCTATACATATATTGTCATGTATTTTTCTCAGGTGCATTTTCAGTGTCTTCCTTTCCTTGATTATATTTTACTTCTTTTATCTTGATTATCTTTTCCTTTAACAAAGTTGTCATGTATCTGCTTTCTGACAGTCATTGTCTGTCTCATCTCCTCCCATCCTTGACAGCCATCAAACAATGTTTCTGTGTACAAATCTTTTCTCAACTTTTTGAAATAGTGGGCCTATAGAATATTTGTCCTTATTTCCTCAAAGACTCAAAGTTCTTATAAGGTATTCCTATTTTGAGGTTTTTTTTTTGGGGGGGGGGCATCACTGCCCTCTGGTGGAAGTGGGAGGCCCAGTCTTGCTCCTGGAGAGCTGCTGTTGGATTTGAACCGCCAAGCCAGTGGGCTGCAGTCCTGCACTCAACCACTACGCCAGTGGGGTTCAACCCCATATTTTGAATTTTTGAGGAAGCACCAAATCATTTTTATAACGGTTGTACCATTAACATTTCCACCAGAATTGCATGAGAATTTCAGTCTCCCCACAACCTTGCCAGCATTGTTACTTTCTGAATTTTTCTGTCAGTGCCATTATTATTTTTGTTTTGGTTTTTGGGCATCACCGCCCTCTGGTGGTTGTGGGAGCTACCCAGTGCTGCTCTTCAGAGCTGCCACTGAATGTGAACAGCCAAGCCCGCAGGCCACAGTCCTGCACTCAACCACTTACGCCACCCGGGCTCAGCCCTATCAGTGCCATTATTGCACATATAAGATGGGATCTAATTTAAAGTTCTTATATCTTTTTTAAAAGTTAATGATCCAAACAATCTCTTCACAAGTTTGTTAGCTGACTGAATAGCTTTTGTGGTGAGCTGTATGTTTTTTCAATTTTTTGTTTTTTTGGGGTATCACTGCTCTCTGGTAGTGGGAGTAGGAGGCCCAGCCCCACTGCTGGAATTGAACCTCCGTCCCAGTGGGCCGCAGTCCCGCGCACAACCACTACGCCATCGGGGCTCAGCCTGTTTTTTCAAATTTTTAATTGTATTATTTTTCTTTTTACTGTTAATGTATTTTAGAGATTAGACTTGTCAAAGATACAAGTTTTTCTCCCTTGTAGGTAGGTTTCCTTTTCATTTTTCTGAGAAAATCTTTTGATGAGCATAAGCATCTGATTTTAAAGAAGTTCAAGTTGCTGAATATATTTTCTGCTATTTGCGCATTTTTAGTTATGCTTGATAAACATGTATTTCATAAACTAGGGATCTCAGATTTTTCCTTCTAGGGTTTTTATTGTTATAGATTTTACATTTAGGTCTTAGATCAAACTAGTTTCTGTGTATGGTATGAGGTATGGATCTTGTTTCATTTTTCTGCATGGATATTCAGTTTTGCTAGCATCATTTATTAAAGATTTGATTAGGCATTTGCAAAGTTAGTGATTCAAATCCACCAGTTGCTCTTTAGAAAAATGATGAAATTGTATGCTCCCCCAAAGACTTACAGTCATAGAAACTATATGCAGGATTGCTATGAAAGGAGTTGACTTGACTCTGTAGGTTTCACCTTCATCTTTTAATAAATTTTAATTTCTTTTCAAAAAACAGCTGTCCAGAAACCAAACCAAGCAAACAATAATAAAAAAAAAAAAACCTAAACCCCAAACAAACTCACTGCCAAGTAGTCATTTCTGACACAGTTGCCCACATGGCCTAGTGGTTACTCTTTGTGCTGCTAAACACAAGCGAAGCAGTTCAAAACCCCCAGTCACTCCTTGGGATTAAGAGGAAGTTTCTTGGTGGTGTAGTGGTTGTGTGTGGGACAGCAGCCCACAGGGTTGACGGTTCAAATCCAGCAGCAGCTCTCCAGGAGCAAGGCTGGGCTTCCTATTCCCACCAGGACAGTGATGCCACACCCACCCACACACATACACACAAAGAGTAACAGTCTCAGAAACCCACAGGAGTAGGTTGCCATGGGTCTATTGTCCATGGTTGATGGGCTTATTTCTGGGTTCCAAATCCCCCTCCCACCTATTGGTTAGACCTTGTCTAAGGTTGTACTAGTATTAGGCTATTTTTGGCAACTTTGACCATATAGCCAATTCTTAGATCAGGAAGTAAGAGGTTTTCTAGTTTGTTCTTTTGCAAAGCTTTACTTTTATCAAACCTCTTTCTTTTCAATATAATATTCTAATTATTTTTTTCTGTCTCATTAAAAAATGCTATTGGAATTTGGGTCAGGGCTGCATTTTATCTACAGATTAATTTGTAGTAATGGCATTTTCACAGTGTTAGGTATCTGTATCCACAACATGGTATATTTTACCATTTGTGTATATTTCTTTAGGTCTATTGAAGCAGCATTTTTAGTTTTACTTTTTTAAAAAATTTAAGTTGAAAAAAAGAAAAACATGTATTTTTAAATGCTGTATTAATCCTTAATGCTAAGTAGTTTACATTTGGGGGAGCTATTGCCAATGGTGTTATTTTCTTGCTTTTATTTTCAGAGTTGTTTTTGTTAGTGTAGAAATACCTTCTTTTGGGCTGAGTCCCGGTGGTGTAGTGGTTGTGCACAGGGCTGCGGCCCACTGGGATGGAGGTTCAAGTCCAGCTCTACAGGAGCAAAGACTGGGCCTCCTACTTCCACCACAGCAGTGTTGCCCCCCAAACAAACAAAAAAGAAATACTTCTTTTGTTTGAGATATCTGATTTTTATCTGTTCATCACACACCTTATCACTTTACTAAAGCCTGCTCCTTGGTTCAGTCACTCTTTTGTTGAACCTCTGTGTGCTCTAAGGGCGGGAACATGTCCCTTGCAGACAATGCTAATTTTGCTTCTTTCTTACAATTTGGGTTTTCTTTTATTTCCATTCCTTGCCTTATTTCCATGGCTACAACTTCCTGTCCAGTACTGAATGAAAATGGTGATAAAGGGAATCCTACTCTCTCAATCTCAAGGGGAAGCTTTTAGTGCTTTCCCATTGAGAATAATGATGGCTATTGTTTTTGTAAATATTTCCTTAATTCTCTTGTCAGACATTACCTTTAAAAATTAATTTGGAATTACCTTCTATTTTGATTTTTCTGAGAGCTTCTATCAAGAATAGGTTAATCAACTGTCTCTTTTTCATTGATTAGGACAGTCAGGTTATTCTTTTTCTTTATTTTACTTATATGGTATAATATGCTAATTTAAAAATATTGAACTCTCTTTTTCTACCAGAAAGAACCCACCTAGTCCTGATATAATTGTCATCTGCTGTGGAATCTGTTGGGTGGGATTTTGTTGAGAACTTTACATCTATCTCCATGGGGGATATTAGTATATGTTGCTCTTTCTTAATGATTTCTTTACCTGGAAAGAATTATGTTGGCTTAACACACTGAGTTCAGAGTATACATTCCTCCTCTGCATGGAATAGTTTTGTTAGTTCCAACTCTTCTTTAGAGGTTTGGTGGAATTCTCCCGGGAAGTTATCTAGCATGGGACTTCATTTTTGTTGAAGTGTTTTATGGCAGGCTTAGCTTTCCTCATTATGGTTATCTTAAACTGTTCTACCTCAGTTTGTCATAATTTAGGTGGGTAGTGCTTGCTGAAATTATTTTTTTTAGGTTTTCAAATTTGTTACAACTGTTTTCCATAATATTCTGCTTTGATCCTTTTTATTTCAGTTGGTCTGTTGTAATGTCACCCATTTCATTTGTTATTTTTATTATTGCTACCTTTTTTGTCTTTCCCTCTGTCATTTTGGCCAGTAATTTGTTTACTTTATTGGTCTTCACCACAAACCAACTGCTAGCCTGGTTGATTATTTTTAATGCTTATCTCTGTCTTCCTTTTTTTTTTTGTCTAATCTTGTCTTGTGGTGACTGTAGGCTTCTTTTATTGTCCTTTTCTTGTTGGCATTATAGGATTGAACTGTGGGTACTGACTTTCATTTATTTAGAAAACAGTTTTCTTGCATATAATAAACACATCACACAATTCAATAGACCAATCACATCAAGAAGATTTTACAATCATGAGCAGTTTTTCTGTTTTAGAACATTTTCTTTATTTTTGTATTTGTTGTTAGCTCCTCATTTCCCCTTCAACTTCTACTGCCATGCCTTCAAAAACCATTAATCCAGTCACTCTCTCTATAGAGCTACTTATCCTGGATTTAATATAGAGAAAAACAATAAAACAAACAAGCAAAATACTTAACAGTGATAACAAAGTAAAAATAAATAAATATTTGAAAAACTAGAACACATTTAAATGGCTTATAAGGGAGATCAAATAATAAAATAGCACATTTTAACTTAACTGCAACTTCCATATTTGATTTTACAATGCTCTCTGTCTGACAATAAAGCTATTCATACTCCTCAACTATGATCAGAGGGTAGTCTCTGGATGCTTAACGCATCCATGGGTGGGCCCTGCAAATGGATTTGGGGCTTCTACTGTCATTCCTATCTTTCTGCAAACCAGGAGTTAACAATTTAAATTCTGATATTATTTCCTCCTTTGATTTGGATTTTATTATTTATGATCCTTGGATCACACAGACTGGTGTGCTTCTTCCAAGTAGACTTAGTCAATGCTTCATTTAGATGACTTCTTGTTGACCTTTTAAAAATTTTTTTTAATGTGTGCATTTAATGTTGATAGCTGATTTTCCTGTGTCTCAATGACTTTTGAATATTGATTTTTGAATAAAATGTACTATTTTATTATTTGACCTCCTTTATGAGCCATTTAAATTTGTTCGTTTTTAATATTTATTTGTTTTACTTTGTTGTCATTGTTAAGTATTTGCTTATTTGTTTTATTGCTTTTCTGTATATTAAATCCAGGATGGGTAAATCTATAAAGAGGGAGACTGGATTAATTATTATTTGATTCTAGTAATTTAAACATTTTATTTTTTAATTACTATAAGATGATTTTAAAGCAAGATGTGGACAATTTTATGCATTTGATTTTTCTTTTGTTCTTTTAATTGATTACTAATTGTGCAGCATTGTGATTAGAGAAAGTGTTTCTATGTGAATTTATTGGGTGTTGTTTTGTGTGCTAAAATATAGTGTATTTTGAAAATTTATTCACAGGAACTGGAGATGAATGTTTATTATGTTAGGTAGAGTGTTTGGTATGTCTATAAGGTCAAGTTGGTTGATTGCGTTATTTAGATATTCTGTATCTTTGCTTTGTTTCTATTTTTCTGCTTACCATCAAAATTGTATGCTAAAAATCTACTACTAATTATAGGACTATCTATTTCTTTCTTCATGATTGTTTTTTAGAGTTTTAGTATATACTTTGAAGACCTGTCATTAGATGGGTAAATATTTATTATTATTTTGTCATCTTGAGAGATTACTTAAGAAGCTAATCATCTGCAAGGGAGTTTCATTGGTCTTAAAGTTAATGTATATAACAGTTCTGGCAATTTTTTTTCTTACTTTGGCTCCTGCATTCTACTCTCACCAACAGACTTCCTGTACTTGGCCCAGAAATCATCAACACTGCCTGCTGATATTAGAATTTGTTAGCATCTGCAGCATGTGAGTCAGCAGTCCACTGTCTAATCTGTTTATATTGGTTATGTTAGCCCCTGTTGCTAAGTGTACTGGGAGAAGCATCCAGCCTGGTGGATCAGCATGATGCCTGACTCAGACATGGGGCTTGCCAATTTCAATAACTGCAGGAAGCGTTTTCTTGAATTAAACCTCTCTATCTCTGAAAATTTATATAAGTTGATATTAATTAAATATACAAATATATTTGTATAAAATTACATAATATATTCACATACTACATACATTTATTTATGAGATATATAAATATGTTATAAACACATATGTGCTTATATATGTGTGAATAGTGAGTTACTGATTGGTGGAAGGGAAGGGGTACTTATGGGCACCACAACTGCCACTTCTTGGTGAGCTGGTCAAGGAGAAAGACAGGATTGAACAGGGAGTAGGAAGAAGGAGTTCAAATTGTAGTCCATGGTGATCAGGGATTTGGTGGCAGGAAATTCATGTCCTGAGTCCTTAGAAATGTGAGGAGGTGGGACATTCTCAGGTCACTATATCATGCTGCCTGGGCACTTCCCTTTTTCTATGTTGATGAATCAAGGTCTTCCACACACAAGTAGGGGGCTGGCTGCCTAGTGTTCATTACGATGGGGACTCTGTTGTTGCATGTACACCACTTACCCTGATGATCAGAAGCTGCAGTTCTCGAATAAGTGTGTCTCTGGATCCTAGCTACTCCCTTACTCTGTACAATATGATCCTTAGACAGTTGACTCTTATTTCTGTACTTTCCTTCTTCAGATCTGGATCATGTTATGTTCACTTTGCTTCCTACCAATTGTCTCTCTCTAGTTTCTCTTTTCTTCTTATGAATGTTGGTGAGGCTGTCCTCTGATGCTTCTTATCCAGCATTGCTACAGGGTTGCCTCAAGATGACCTACCTCCCCGTTTCAAAAAGAAAGTTTATTCAGCATCCCCCTGGCAATTAAAATGTTTGCATTCAAACTCATAATCTCGATTACGTGTAGATATCTTCTTTTGCAACTTCCTTGCAACATACCAGCTTCCCCTAGAAGGTGGTATCACTAACTTGGGAAATATTGCTATAGAGGGACAGTGTGGTGTGTCTGACGAAGCTTCCATCCTAACTCCTCCTTTCAACACAGTAGTCCTCAAGACACAATGACAAAACATAAATTGGTGTGTGTGTATGTGTGTGTAATTTTAAGCTATGGAGGGAGAGTCCCAGAAGGGTTAGTGAGATACTTCAGTGTGGTACTATGCTAACTTTCTATGATAATTAATATGTTCTATATCTGTGGTCCTTGATACAACAGGTGTTAGCTATATGTGGCCACAGAGCAATTGAAATGTTGATAGTGCAACTGAGGATTTTAAATTTTAAATTTATTTAATTTTAATTACTTAAAACAGAGCAGCTATAGTGATTTTCTTTGCTCCACTGTGCTGTAGCTACCAAAATGACCCTCACACCTAACAATGATTTGACTTTACCTCAACAGAATACATCAGGGTGAAGGTATGGGTGAAGTCCAATCTCTCAATTAGGGCACAGCCTAATGATGTCTTTTGGCAGTGGTAGGGGCTGGGATGGCCTATTATATGAGCGATATTGTGGAGAATTTCCTACTCTCTTGCCTCTTTTCACCTTCCTGCTTGGCTGGATTCTGTGGATGACTCTGATGCCAGAGGCCTTCATGGGCCTTATTCCTGCCAAACGTGGCTTCAGCTCTACATACCCTGGCCAGCGATCTCCTCATTTCACCTCCCACTACAGCAGCTGTATGAGTCTGGAGCAGGTTCCAGCTAGCATCTGCCCTACCTATAGACTGGAGTTGGACTGGGTTGGCTGCTTAATTAATATGAATTTCTTCATATATAAACACACTATGTATATATTTTTAGTCTAGAAAACAGCCTACCAAACACTTTTACCCTCCAAAAGACATAAACAAAGAAAAAACAGCAGTGACAGTCTTCAAGTGCAAACACCAATAATGACCCCATGTCCCAAAGGGGAAGCACCTAACTGTGCCTAGGTAGGGTGACTTGACAGATTTCCAGAGAAAACAAAATAAAATTGCGAGTTTGCTAGTCATTTATTAGGGTTGATAGACAGTGGCCAAATTCTGAATTCGTTTCAGAAAATTAGTACTGTAAGTGTAAGTGTAGAGGTAGAACTAACACACCTGGATCTCTCTATCGTTTGCGTGAAAAGACAGCCATTGACACAGACCAGAATTTAAGCTTTTTTTTAGAGCTTTTTGTCTGTTTTGTTGACATTTGCATTTCCCGATCTTAAAGCATTTTTTATTATAGAATTGGCACCACCATTAATAGTTTCAAAGGCTGCCAAAATAAAGTGCCACTAATTAATGAGTTAGGAATATAAATTGATTTTCTCACAGTCTGAAAGCTAAGAGTCCAAGTAAAGGTTTTGACCATACTGACTCTTGTGGAGGGCTCGGAAGGAGAATCTTTTCCATGCTCCTGTCCAAGGTGCTAGTGAGGGCTGGTGACCCTCTGTTTCTGTCTTCCTCTCTACTCATGTTGGATTAGAATCAGTCCTGCTGGAGTCAATATGGCCTCATGTTAACAGTTGACATCCTCAAAGATCCAATTTCCAAACAAAGCCATTTCAGAGGCACAGGGGCTTGGGGCTTCAGCATATATTTTTTGGGACACAGTCCATGAACAGTGTTCACTAATGTACTTCTTTAATTGTAAGTAGGGGGTGTGCATCCCATTCAACTTGAGTGTATCTATTTTTAAAAAAAATTATTTTACTATTTTTTTGGGGGTCATTACTGCCGCTGGTGGTCGTGGGAGCTACCCAGTGCTGCTTCTGAGAGTTGCTGCTGGAATTGAACCGCCAAGTCTGTGGGCTGCAGTCCCTCACTTAACCACTTATGCCCCCGGGGCTCAACTCAACTTGAGTGTGTCTTTTACCACTTTTTTAATACTCATTCCCCATTCTGACTTTGTTTGTTCCAGAAAGTTTCACTAAGATCTTCAAGTAAAAGTACATTTATTCCTATGATTCACTTAAAACATATGTTAAAATGTGTGTGCTTTTGGAATTTAGATAATCTCAGGAAATACAGGATGCCTAGTCACCATGCAAATAACTTTCTACCACACCCTTCAAAACTTTTATCTTCAACATAGATTGCTTCATAGTATATTGACTTTGTTGACAATGCTTTTGTCTAAGGAGAAACAAATTCTTAGGACTACTGTTAAATTCAGAGACTGTTTCAGTAGAGCAAAAATGAAATAAATAGAGGAGACTATCTCTTAGTTTAAGGCTATATAGCTATATAACTATAACTATATGGTATACCTCTTTATAGAACTCTATGTCTATCTATCATCTACCTCTCTATCATCTATCATGAGTCAGTTCCATTCTGATACTATTCTAGCCCTTGTTGTTTGGTTAAACAGTGAGTTGCTGTACTATTAGCTTTGTATTCTGAAGGTACGACCAACTTTACAAGAAATTTTCTTTATTGCATATTTGCTTGATATATGTATTTTATATATCTTTATGTCTCTCAGGACACACATTTCTAAATCATGGCATTGCCTAGATAAGGTTGACATCTTATACATAAAAATGTGTGTATGCGTAGAACCTAAAAAGGGAATGACAAAGACATCATGATGTGGATTTTGGTTTTGGATCAAGTTGTTTTTGTTGCTTTTTTTCCCTAACAGCTCTGTTTACTCTGCATCTAATAAAGGAGTGTGTGCAGGCCTAATGCAGTGTCTTTGCACACATGGATTACCTTTATTTATGCTTCTTCTCTCTCCTCCAGCCTTTCTTCCTTTCTCCCTGCATTCATTACGAATAATTGTGACCAACCAACGATATATCTGTCATGGTGTCAATGACTACCTCAGAGACTTTACATGCCTTGGAGTACAACTATGTTCCACTGGGTTTTCAATAGCTCAGTTTATGGAAGTAGATGGCCAGGCGTTTCTCATGAGCTGCCTATGAGAATCCTGAAAATTCCAACCTTTTCAGTAGCATTTGAGCATGTTAGCTGTTTGTATCCCTTCAAGACTCTCTAAGGATCAGTACAACCATAAAGGAAGGTATCATGCTTGCCACTATTGTGGGTCTTGAGATAAAACAGTTGTTTAGCCTCCCCCAAACTCTACCATTGATTAGAGTTCCAGGTGTAGAGAAAGAGTTCTATAAATCTTGGATATTAAAACTTGCACTTGTGAATTGCTAAAAAATAAGTCAATCTAGATGCATTTATTTATTTATTTATTTATTTTGGGGGCCATCACTGCCTCTGGTGGTCGTGGGCACTACCCAGTGCTGGTCCTGCGAGCCGCTGCTGGATTTGCACCGCCAAGCCCACAGGCTGCAGTCCCACACTCAACCACTTATGCCACGGGGCTCAGCCCTCTAGATGCATTTATTATGACCTGACTAGATGTCCAAATAAGTACATTTCCTGCCCTGTGTCCTCAGGGATCTTGCAGCTGAAGTAAAGAAAAAGAAAAACACACAGGCAATAGGAGATATTCAATGACTATGGAGCAATTACACATGAACTGTGTATTGCTGAACATAAATACAAATAGGGATTTGGAAAAGAGTGAAATTACTGAGAGCCAAGAATATTTGTAAGAGGTGCCATGCTGAGGTAGAGATAAGGAATTAGAAGAAGAGGTCACTATTTATATTTGGTTTATGTTGTGCGGGTAATGATTTTGAACTATGCTTTTGGAACAAGTCAAGCCAATTAGCTCTTATTTGATGAACTCCATAACCATTTCCATGTCAGCATTATACACTGAAATTATTAAGCTTTAGAAATGATTCTTATAGGTTTCATAAAGCTCCTGTGAATTTTGCAAGCTTTCACTAAGGTTGCAAGATTAGTCCTGGACAAGTTGTAATTGTGATATATCTCTCAGAGATATTCCAGAGCCAGAGACATCCACATACTCGTGGAAAATACGAGTATCTGATACCTGCAGAATCTTGAAATTCAGGAAGATCACACAGGACATATTTTATTTTTACTTTTGCATCAATTCTGACCCTTGAAGAGTGATGAGTACAAGCAGAGGGAAGAAATGGTCTTGTCTTCTGACGGGGCGTGAGAGAGAAATAAGGTCGGGTGTTCATCCCTCTCTCCTGGAGGGGGTCAGAATAGGTTGGCTGCCTTCAATTTTTTAGGTATTACATATTCCTGTTTTAATAGCTCTTTTTTTTAGGTTCTACTCATTGACCTTCTGCTCACCCCTGCAGCACTAAGGATGATAATCATTGTCAATGTTTCTGAAGTACTGAACAAAGTCAGTTTGTTTGTTGGATGCCAACCCATGTCTTTTAAATGATATCATGGTTATTGTAGTCTTCTCAATTGCCCATTGTCAGTAGGTTGCTATATTCCTGTTCAATGCAGGTCACTTGGGATGACAGAAGGTCTCTAAGCAGGTCCATCCACCCCAAAAGAACAGTTTTCCTTCCCAGCCACACTGAAGTGCTAAGTTTTGATGACAGCTACCAGGCTGGTGTAAGTAAATGGAGTTGATGTGGAGGGAAATTGGCAGGGGTAGATTGACCAGCAGTTGCATTCTCAAAAGACAATTTTGTTCCTCTCCTTCTCAAGAGGGTGACCGCACCCTAAAGTGATCGAATGATTTCACCCGCTGCCTTTGAGCTGATTTTGACTGTTGGCAATGCCACTGAGTGGATTAGAGTACATCTGCACTTCATAATTATTTCAGTGGTGGAACCTTTTGGAAGTGGGCTAGCTGGCCTTGTTTTTGAGGCAACTCTGGGTAGATTTGTGCTCTCAAACTTTGGTTTACCTTTGTATCAATTGTTCAATTGTTTATACCACCCACACATGTCTTGATCTCTCTACCCGCGCCGCCCCCCCCCCCGCCCCCCGCCAGTTCTGGGTGAATGGTGCCACTGACTGCCAGCCATCTTCTTTGCTATTTCCATATCCTCTATAGCTATACCAGTAACACTTCCCACTTGTGCTTTCAAAAAGCATTGAATTCCACGCACTACTCAATTAGGGAAAGCTGTAACAGCCCAATTTGCATGTGAAGATGCTGTTTGTACAAGAAAATGCAGAGTTTTGGGCACACAAATGATTTGCTTATACAAAATTGTATCTAAGATTTGGGGTTTTTGAAAATGTATTACTTAAAACTGATGGTGTAAGAACAGGCATTATAGACAAGAAAACAACCTAATGACAGTCTCTCTTCCTCCAAGTGCTTTCTTATTGCTGGGCTTCAAATCTTACCTGCCTATCTTCCCTGCTTTCCCCTGAATCTGCCCAGGAGATGCTAGGAGGGAGGAAGGAGAAAAAGGAGCAGGCTGACATCCTGCCTCACCTCCCACTGACTGCTGAGTTTTCCTCACAGTCTTGTATCCAACAGTGATGTGCAAATCAAGATCTCTTATGGATTTGCAAGTCCCAGGAGGAACATAGAGCCAAGGCATTTAAAAAACAAAACTGTCTTTTGACGGGAAAACTGATTAAGTGTGATATGCCCTTCCCTGTGAGGGTAAGTCTGGAGAACTTTGACCTGGGATCATCAGGATGGCTGCTCAGGAGCAGTCATTCACTTTGAGATCATCTTTGAAATCCTGAGAGGCAAACCTGGGGCTGTTCCTTGGAGGTTAGTGATAGTATGGCATTGAACACCATGGGGCTGCCCATAGTCTGGACAATTTTGTTCCAGTTGCACAGCAATATTTTCTATTCTGAGGCAGCCTAGCTGGGTACTGTGTCAAGGCTTTAAATTCCTTTCAGCCAATCGGTCAACCGTCTCAGGTAAATATTTACTTCCTACTGTAAACTTGGCACCATTTAGACCACCAAAAAGTATAATAAATCATGGTCCTTGGTCTTGAGGAATCTTATGATCTTATTAGAATCAAAAATATCCATGAAATAAGTAGTGAAAAATGTATCAGGTCACACAATTCAATATTTGCCGAATACCCATGGTGGTAGTTGCATAATCATTTGTTAATTTGAGGATTAAAAGTGTAGGGCTGGAGTCTAGTCTGTCAATCAGATCCTAGCCAATGAGGCCTCTGTGTGGGCATGGCTTCTTCCTGAGAATTATAGGAAATCCTATATTTCTTTCTTGGAGGACTGGAAACACCTCTCTCTCTCTCTCTCTCTCTCTCTCTGCTCACTTCCTTGGAGACACCCTACTGACAAGAAACAGGCAGACTCCCTGTGAGGTTTCTCTGAGGAGAAGCCATATGGACCTACCTTGATGCGTCCAGAATCCTGGACCTGGAGAAGTCACATGAAGACCCCTGCCAGTGCTGAGATGCTTACAGTGCCACTGAATCTACACAACTTCCCATCCACTGGCCTGTGATCTTCCTGTATTTGGCATCATTGCATGTGTTTAGTGAGTCTGAAGAGAACTTTATAGATTGGTGTCAAATATAGGGGCTAATATCAGACTGGTGGACTTGATCTAGACTGGGTTGGAATGCATTCTTAATGTATAGTTACCCTTTATACAAAACTCTCTTTTATACACCTAAGAGTTTTTTTGTTTTTGGAGGGGGGGGGCATCATTGCCTCTGGTGGTTGTGGGCGCACCTAAGAGTTTTTATGGATTTGTTTCTCTAGCCTACCCGGACTAACACACCCACTAGGGATTGCATTAAGGATACAATACTAGTTATTTCCTTTGACTCTAATGTGCTTATAACCAAGTGAGTAAATTATGCACAGCTAGGTTTTGTTCATTGTAGAAATTCAGAGAAGGGGTTATAATAGTTAAAGAAAGCATAGTATTAGAGGTGGGCCTTATATTGGGGGATAAGTGGCAGAATTAGTGGCATCTATGAGAGAGACACAATTTTGATTCCATGCCAATGATTTTCACTAGATCAGTAGCCACCACTCATTTGTCAGTGGAGGCTTTTGGTTTGATTGTTATTACATTGAACAAGCCTCAATGGAGTTTCCACACTAAAATATGCTAGGAAGGAAATCATGGTGGTCTCCTTCCAAAAATCAGCTGATGGAAACCCTATGTCTGCCAAAGATCCTATTCATAAATAATGGGCATGTGGCAGGATCTGAAAACCATTTTTTCCCACATAAATGATGTGCTATGAGCTGGCTCTATGAAAACTAACAGGTGGAAGAGGATGAATTGCATCACTCATCGTACAAAAGGAGCTTGGGAACTGGATACCTGTGATGGAATTAAGGAGAGTGACTGGAGGACTAGAGAGGTTTGTGTGATGAGTGGTGGGTTCTGCTCCTCTTCCTTTAATTCTTGCATTGCAAAGTTTAAAGGCAGCCACAAAGACCATCTGGGAGGTGTGATGAGGTGGACATTAGTTAGGTGGCCCGTCATCCTGTTAGCAATACTCTCCCCTACCTATCTTCCCTCTTTCATCTCCAGGCTTCTGTCTTTTACAACGGCGTGCCTTTTCTTCTGTGGGTAAGTGCTCCGTGAGCTCTCCTTCATATGGGGGAATGTTTCTCCAGTGTCCTTAGCAAAAACAGTGTCATCAATCATGCTGACAAGCTTGGGGATGAGGGAGGAGGAGGAGAAGGTTGCTTTTCATTTGGGGAGGGGCAAAGGTCATAGGCAGCTTTACTTTCAATAGGGTTTTCAGTCCCAATATTTCAGTATACACCTTCTTTTTCTTTCTCCTCTTGTCAGACTTGCAGTATTTTTTGCCCTTTTCAACTTCTTTCTTATATGAAATGTATTTTACAAGTCTCTGTCAAGTTCTCAATGAAATATTCTTGATGCACAAAGTCTAGAGGGCTTTAAAAATTTCTTCATCTCGTACTATTCAGGAAACACTGATCCATGCTTTCATGTCTTCAAATTCCCCTTCTCCATTTTGCTCTGAGGACAGAGCTGGGGGACCCAAAACAGAGAGAGGGTGATGCGAAATGATAACAAAGAATTATCGCTCTGTAGTGTGGATCAGTTAGGAGGAAGCAGATTGAGCACAAAGAAATTCTTGTCTGAGAAGCCAGCATCAGAGTCGTTGAAGTGGAGCAGTTCAGATCTGCATCTCCTGATCAGAATAAGCTAGCAAATTTGAAATTGTTTGCAGGCAAGTAAGTATCTCAAAGCATTTCAGCAGCAGAGGGTCAGGGTCAGGCTTGGGTGTGAATACTAGCAGACACAATCAGGAAGACACTACAACAGAAGGCAGAACCATGGGAGGGGTCTAAGTTTAGGAATACGGATCCACAGCTTTGCTCCCTAAAGTGCAAAATAGAGAGGAAGATGTGTTTTCCCCCAGGGTTTCAGACAGGGGACAGTCAGTGTTTACCGGGCCAGGCAGAAACTTAGAGAGAGAGAGAGAGAGAGTGAGTTGTCTGACATCATGAGGCGGTGTGTGTGCGTGTGTGTGTGTGTGTGTGTGTTTTTGGGTGGGTAGGTGGGGGGGCAGTTTGAAGCCACTGAGCCACTCTCCATCCGCCCCAGCACATAGCTTCCCTGAGGAAAACAAGGTCGGGTCTGCCAACTCCTCTGGCCTTTCTTTTTTTAAAAAGGGGAAAATTGAATTTTAAAAGTATACATATTTTTTTTAATGATAGAAGCAAATTCGGATTTTTTTTTCATTTTCAAAACACTATTATAAGGCTAAGATGGGCCAAACAAAACATACTGATGGATTGCCAATGTTCAGCTTCTGCAAGTGGAAAGGATTTGAGCCCTGTTGTCGAACCGTTAGATCCTTCCTGCCTTAGGTCCAACTTTAAGCACTGTGGTACTTGGCCCCTCTCAGGCCAAGAATCCTTGTGAGCAAAAGGCAGACAGCAGTTTGCTGCAGAATGTTGTGATGATTACAACCTGTATTACTTTCCTAGGGATCCCGAGACAAATTACCACAAAATAGATCATGCAAGACCACAGACATTTATTCTCTTGTAACTGGAGGCAAGAAGTTCAAATTCAGGGTTCTTGCTGAATTTTCTACAGGAATATCCTGAGTTCTTCTAGCTTCTGAGAGCTTCAGGTGTTCCTTGGTTTGCAGCAACACCCATGGCAATCTCATACTCTGTCTTCACATGTCTGACTTCTGTCAGTGCCATATTCTGTTCCTGTGTCTCTTTTGTGATGGGTAGGTTTGTTATGCCAACATGGCCACAGAAGATTGGTGGATCTGTTGTGACGGCACAGCCAATGAGCGCGCAGGATGAGTTGAGGGGCGGATGTGGGAGGGGCTTCGCAGGTTCCGCCCCCTCTCTCGCTGGCTTTCCCAATCTTCGGACCAGAGAGCTGCCTTGTTCTTCCTGTGCCTCGACCTCCAAGCAACACTGCCCGTGGGACACCTAACCGTGGACTGTGTTACTGTGAGTTGAGGATCCTTCAAGCCCTGCTTCTCCACGCTCCTGAGATATACATCTCTTGAGCTGGGGACTGTTGGACTCTGTCATCTGGCTGACAGTTGGTGACAGTTGGTGGCAGTTGGTGGCAGTTGGTGACTGTTGCTCTGCCGTTTGCTGCCTGTAACCAATAGCCTGGATTGCTCTACAAAGGACTCCAGTGAGTTGCACTGAGCAACCTGTATTGTATTATAGTT
>PVJH01020739.1:0-40149 GCA_004026705.1 Nesogale talazaci | reverse complement strand
CTGTCTCCTCCCCGTGACTCCCCTGTAAAGGGGTGACCATTACCCACCAGTGGGCCTTACATCCTAACCCTGCTCTCCCCCTCATTAGTAATGATGTGATTCTTGTTCTTTGATGCTAGATACCTGCTCCCTTTGGCCCCTCTTGATCACACAGGCTGGTGTACTTCTTTCCTGTGGGCTTTGCTGTTTCTGTGCTGAATGGCAACTCACTTATCTTCAAGTCTTTGAGACTCCAGACATTCAATCATTTGGTAGCTGGGCACCATCGTTTCTTCTACTCTGTTTGCCTGTTTCCATTTTTCTTCAGTGATTTTATCGGGAGTCAATTGGTCCATTGATTTTGATTTTTGTTCTTTGATGCCTGGTACCTGATTGTTTCAGCACATGATCGCACAGGCAAGTGAGCTTCTTTTATGGTGGGTTTTGTTGCTCCTGAGCTAGATGGCTGCTTGTTTATGCTCAAGCCTTTAAGACTACAGATGTTATATCTTTTGGCAGCTGGGCACCACTAGCCTTCCTCACCACTTTTGCTCATGCTCCCACATGTCCTCAATGGGTGCCTTGGGGATGTGTGCACACAGTGATATGTGTCTGTCCGCCCCCCCCCCATGACCCCGTTTGATGTCTATTGCCTAGACCTTTCACCACCTTGTTGCCACGCTGGCTGTGGTGCTTCTTCTGTGTGGGTGTGGTCTTTTCTCAGGTAAATGGTCTATTTATCTTCAGGCTTCGATATCAGCTATCGATGGAGTAGAACTTCTCTAGACAGATTGCCACTATTCTCCACCAGGATGGAGAGCAGCTCATGTGTTGTTGACTTCATCAGGCGCTTCTGGAAAGGATTATGACAGGATATTCTTTTCTGATGGATAATTTTGTGTGCTGTGGTAGTTGGTCACTGCCATTGGATTGGCTCTAACTCATGGTGACTTTGTGTCTAACAGCATGCAAGGTTACACAGTCCTGTACCATCTACATGCGTATTTGCCATATGTTGGTTTGTTGTGTGGCCATTGTGCCCATCCATCTCATGGAGGGTCCCCTGCATTTTCATTGACCCTCTACTCTCTCAAACACCATGTCTTATGTCCCTCCACCTTCTCTAACAGAAGAATTATTATTGATTTACCAGACATATATTATGACTCTTGAAATAGAATGATACACAAATTCATAAAGTAAGATGCAGCATTAAAATGCACACACACATTGTGTTAGTCTGGGTAAACTAGAGAAACAAATCCACAGAAACTCATATGTTTAAGAGAGTTTTATATCTAGGGTAAGTGTACATTCAGAAAGCATCCCAACCCAGTCCAGTCCAAGCCCGTAAGTCTGACTGAGCCCATATGCCTGACACCGATCTACAAAGTCCTCCTCCAACTCAAAAAACATACATAATGAAGCCACATGCAGGACAATCACAGGCCAGTGGGTGGAAAGTCTTCAAATCCAGTGACAGTGTAAGCATCTCAGTGCTGGCAGGATCTCCACGCAACTGCTCCAGCACCCAGGGCTGCATCGGGGTAGGTCCCTGGGACTTCTCCTCAGACATGTCTCACAGGAAGTGAGGCTTGCCAGCTGAAGCAGGGAACTGGCTAAGGCAGCTGCACTCTGGTCCAACCATCAAGGAGCAAGAGACCCAAGAACAGACAGGCGAGATGCACCGAGTCATTTATCTCTCTGCCCTTCACTGAATCTCACATGTGTCTATTGGCCAGGTTGGCACAATAAACCTGAACGATCTCACACACATATGCAGTAATCTTCACTCACTGACGAATTGTAAATAGTGACACTTGTGTGATGATTATATACTACGACTAAACATCCTAGTTTAGACTTGCACTTTATGGGTAGCAAAAGTAAGCACATACATACAAAAGAATAAAAGGAAAGGAAAAGAGATGAATGAAAGCCACATGCACATACATAACTGCCCTCAAAGGCATGTGTAGTCACTGCTTATCCTTCCATGAACTTGACCTCATTCAACCACACACAAACGCGAAAAGACAGGTGGAAAATAAGACTCCGGCACTCCATCACAAAGCAGATCTAAAAATAACTCTCTGAGCCGGTTGCACCTCTCAAATAGTTCATCCACCAAGAAGAAACATGGCATCTTTTCCTTTTAAAGGAAGGACGGTGCCTCCCTTCAAAATCACACAGGGACTTTGGGCAAAGATTTAAAAGATTACAACTTTTAAAGGAAATGGGTCAAGAAAAATTCCCTATACATTCATAGCTTTATGATTATTATCAAGGAATTTTGGGGAAAGAATGATGGTTTGACTGTGAGGTTTGGGAAAAAAACACAGAATTTTAACCAAACTACATCTTTAACTTTAAAAACAAGACAGAAGAAGCAGAAAGCATTTCTTTTGTTGTTGTTGTTGTCGTCCTTGTCCTTGTTGCATATTGCTTTATAAAAAATTACTCCCCAAATTATTGCTGCTAGGTGTCTTTGAGTCTTCTCTACGCGCAACAGAAATACTGCCAGGTCCCAGGCCATCCTCACAATTGTTATATTTAAGCCCATTGTTGCAGCCCCTGTGTCAGTCCACCTCCTTCCTCTTTATCTCTGACCTGTTTTACGAAGCAGGATGTCCTTTTCCAACGACTGGTCACTTCTGATAACATGTTCAAAGAATGTGAGACGTCTCCTCTATCATCCTTTCTAAAGAACATTCTGATCATGCTTCTTCCAAGATAAGTTCGTTTGTTCTTCTGTCAGCCCACAGCATGATTGATAATTTTCAAAAACACCATAATTCAAATACAGCAAGTCTTATGTGGTCTCATGTATTCATTTCCCAATTTTCACATGTATATGAGGGGACTGAGAATAACAAGGCTGTATAGATTGTGGTAAGAGGTATATGCGCCCCCAGCAAAATGATTTTTTCAAAGAAAGAAAAATACCAAAGCTGAAGTTGGGAGCACCCTAGTCCTCAATGTAATGTTTTTGTTCTTTAACACGTTAAAGAGGTCTTGGGTAGCAGAGTTGCCCAATACAATTAATGCATTGTTTGATTTCTTGGCTGTCACTTCCATGGGTATTGCTTGATTGTGGATCCAAATAAAAGGAGATTCTTGACAACTTTAATCTTCTGTTTGTCCTGATATTGTCTATTGATGCCGTTGTGAGGATTTTCTTTACATTCAGCTGCAATCCATACTGAAGATTACAGTCCTTGATCATCAAGTCCTTCAATCCCACTGTGCCTTCCACAAGCAAATTTGTGTCATTTGCACACCTGAAAGTGTTCAAAATCTTTGTATAATCCTGGTGTCCTGTTCTTCTTCATATAGTCCAGCATCTCAGATGATTTGCTTCACCTACAGATGGAATACGTATGGTGAGAGCATACAGCTCTGACACACACCTTTCCTGGTTTTTGACCCGGCATAATTCCCCTCTTCTGTTCCTACAACTGCTTCCTGTTCCATGTACAGGTTCCGTCTGCATGCAAAGAAAGAAATTCCATTGTTCCTGGCATGATTTTTAGTGTGTTATGAGGTGAGGGCACACTGTCAGATATCTTTGCATAGTTAATGAAACACAAGTAAACATCTTTCTGGTCTTCTCTGCATTCAACAAAGACCTGTTTGACGTCAACAATGAGATCTTTCCATCCAAGTCTTCTTCTGAATCTCACCTGAATTTCTGGCAGCTACTTGTCAAGGTGCTGCCGCCACTGTTCTTAAAATTATCTTCAGCAAGATTTTACTTGCATAAGATAATTGATATCATTTGACCATTTCTGAGAGTTGTCAGGTCACTTTTATTTGGAAAGGGAACAAGGAAGGGCCTCCTCCATCCAGTTGGTTGGAATTTGGAATTTCTTGTCATAGCCTAGTGAGAGCAAAGCTCAGTGCTGTACCAGTTTGCTTAAACACTTCAATTTGGCCTTCTGTCCTTTCATGAAGTCTTCATTTTTGCTACTGTCTTGATGCGGCTTGGACTTCTTCCTTCAATACAGTCATCTCTAGACTCTATGCTACCTCTTAAAAATGGTTGTGCGTCAACAAATTATTTTTGGTACAGTGACCCTGTGTAGTCTTTCTATCTTTTTGTGATACTTTCTGCATCTTTCAATATTGAAGTGCGTATAGAATCCTTCAATATTGTAATTCAAGTTTGAATGCTTTCTTCATGAATTTCAATTGAGAAAAATGCTCTTTGATTTTGGTGTTGTAACTCCAGGCCTTTGCGCCTTTTTTAGAATGCTGTATTTTCCTTTGACCAGGTGCCCTTTGAAATTTTTTAATTCAAATCTTAAACTTAATCATTTTTGTCCATTTACTTTTGCTGCTCTACATTTCACAGCAAGTTTCAGAGCCTATTCTGAAAGGCACTTTGGCCTTTTATGTCTTTCCTGTCTTCTTAATGACTTTCTGCTTTCTTCATGTATGAAGGTCTTCATGCCATCCATCCACCAACTTGAGAACACTTCAATCATTAGTATTTGGTGCATCAAATCTGTTCATGAGATGGTTTCTTTTATTTATTTATTTGCTTTAAATGTTTTTTAATGTTTTTTTATTAAAAATCATTTTATTAGGGACTCATACATTGTTTTCCACAATACATAAATAAACACACTGTGCCAAGCACTTTCACATGTCCGCTGCTGTTATTCTGCAAACATCTGCCTTTCCCCTTGAGCCCTTGGTACTGGCTTTTCCATCCTCCCCTCTTCTCCTACTCTCCCTTCCCCACCAACCCTCAATATTTTATACATTGTTATTGTTCTGTCACATCTTACACTGCCCAACCTCTTCCCCAACCCACTCCTTTGATGCACATCCTTCAAATAGGAGCCTATGTGTGTATCCTTGCAGTTGGTTCCATTTCTCTACCCCACCTTCGCTCCACCCAGCCAGCATCTCCAATGTTACCACTGGCCCAAAGGGGCTCACCCATCCTGATTTCCCCATATCTCCAGCTCCCCTCTCCACCAGTGTACCTTCTCCAGTCCATCTGAATTTGTAAGGTAGAATTGGGACCATGATGGTGGTGGGAAGGAAGACTTCAGGAACTAGAGGAAACTTGTATGCATCATCGCTGCCCTGTTGCACCTTGACTGGTCTGTCTCCTCCCCGTGACTCGCCTGTAAAGGGGTGACCAATTACCCACCAGTGGGCCTTAGGTCCCCACCCTGCTCTCCCCCTCATTCTTAATGATGTGATTCTTGTTCTTTGATGCTCAACACCTGCTCCCTTCGGCCCCTCTTGATCACACATGCTGGTGTGCTTCTTCCCTGTGGGCTTTGCTGTTTCTGTGCTGAATGACAACTTATTTATCTCCAAGTCTTTGAGACTCCAGACATTCAATCATTTAGTAGCTGGGTACCATCGTTTCTTCTACTCTGTTTGCCTCTGTATCCATTTGTCTTTAGCGATTGTATCGGGAGTCAATTGGCCCATTGATTTTGATTTTTGTTCTTTGATGCCTGGTACCTGATTGTTTCAGCACCTCATGATCACACAGGCAAGTGAGCTGCTTTTATGGTGAGTTTTGTTGCTCCTGAGCTAGATGACTGCTTGTTTATGCTCAAGCCTTTAAGACCCCAGATGCTGTATCTTTTGATAGCACCATCAGCTTTCTTCACCACTCTTTCTCATGCTCCCACATGTCTTCAGTGGGCGCCTTGGGGATTTGTGCACACAGTAATATGTGTCTCCCCTCCTCCCCCCATTTGATGTCTGTTGCCTAGACCTTTCACCACCTTGTGGCCACGCTGGCTGTTGGACTTCTTCTGTGTGGGTGTGGTCTCTTCTCAGGTAAATGGTCTATTGTTTAAGCTTTTAAGACCCCAGACGATATATCCTTTGATAGCTCGGCACCATCAGTTTTCTTCACCACATTTTCTTATGCACCCGTTTTACTTCAGTGATCATGTTGGGCCAGTGAACCTCGTCGAATACCAGATTCATAGAACAAAGTGTTCTTGCATTGAGGGGTCACCTGGGTGAGGGTCCAAGGTCCACTTGCTACCCTAGTATTTGACCTATAGAGATGTTCTTAAGTTTATTTGATTCTTATAGTAGATATTGTATTTATGTATGGATATGCCTATTTTTAGACCTCTGCAAGGGCTCTTTGTCTTCTAGCTCTTTCCTCTATTTCTTCCCATCTTCCTCCTGTCCCACCATCATGTTCCACCTTCAACGGTGGATCAGTGTTTCCTCACAGATTCATTGTCCTTGCTTAATCTCTATCAGGCCTCCTACATCCTCCTTTCCATTGATTCCAAACCACTTGTTGCTCCCTCCCCCATCCATAAGTCTGTCCATGCCCCCTTCTCCTCCCTTCTCTTGTGACCCCAGGAATCGTCAGACCTGTCAGTCTTTACTCCTGACTCTCTGACCAGGAGTGTATTCCCTTCTTGATTTTTTTTTGGGGGGGGTGTCAGTCTGCCAGGTTTCCCCACCATGTGACTCCTGAAGTGTCCTGTGTTGCTGTCTGCTTCAATGGGGAGCCAGTGTGCCCCGTCCTGTTGTTTGCCCAGTCCTTTCTGTGGCCCATTAAGTCTCCAAAGGGATGTAGTCTTCTGAGCATCATGTGTTGGCATGGGGCCTGGACCAGCTCTCTTCCTCTTCCTCCCTTCTTGTCTTTGTCCCTGTGGGTGTGGGATGCTGGCCCCTCCCCCAACCTGTTCTTTGCCACGCCCACTTTTGGGGATGGGGTCAATATTATTCTGGCTGCATCCGGCTCTGTAGCTCTCTCTTTTCTTGCATCCTTCCATGCGTCCACGCTGTCCTCATGGTTGGGTGCTTCGTGGTAGGAACTGCTCACCCACTCTGGTTTCTGTGGAGACAAGACCAGTACTGCCCCTCTGGGTGGGTTAGTGCCCCAATTCCCTCTGTTATCCTTTCACTTTTGAACTCCCTTTTATCTCCCTATCTACCCCACCCCTCATCCTTCTCCCATTACTGTGTTGCACTCAGCATGTACCTCCCTGGGTTTGGTCCTCCCTCCTCCCCTTACTCTACATCTTGGACCAACTGTTATGGTATAGGAGTCTTCGCTTTTATACCCACCATGCTGTTTCTACTTACCTCAGGCGGCTCATGCAGTACTTATCCTTTTGTGACTGACTAACTTCGCTTAGCATAATTTCCTCCAGTTCTTCCCATGCAGAGATGTGTTTCATGTGCTCGTCAGAGCTTTTGAGTGAGGCATAGTACTCCATTGTGTGTATGTGTCAGAGTTTGCTGATCCATTTATCTACTGATGGAAATTTAGATTGTTTCCAACTCTTTGTGATTGTGAATTGTGCTACAATAAACATTGGCATGCATACCACTGGCCGTGGTTTATTTCTTGCCTCTTCTGGGTATATACCCAATAGCAGGATAGCTGGATCATAGGGTAGCTCAACTTCCATTTTCATTAAGCATCGCCAGACTGCTTTCCATAGCAGCTGTACATATCTACATGACCACCAGCAATGTAGAAGTGTTCCTATTTCACCACATCCTCTCTCACATTTGTTGCACTCTGATTTTCTGATCTGGGCTAGCCTCAAGAGATGGTATCTCATGGTTGTTTTCATCTGCCTTTCTCTTATGGCTAATGAGTGGGAGCATTTTCTCATATGTGAACTTCTTTTCAGTTCTATTTCCCATTTCTTCAAAGGGTTATCTGTTTTCATCTTCTTGCAGGAAACAAGGGTATTGTAGATTTTTGTAATAAGCCCTTTGTCTGTTGTACCAGTGCTAAAAATTCTCTCCCAATCTGTGGGTTGTCTAGCTACCCTCTTGGTAAAGTATTTTGATGCACACAGGTATTTTGTTCTTAGTAAATTCCATTAGTCAACTTTAGGTACCATGCCCTATTGAAATTAGCCTTTGTATTCCCTGGGCCAAGGTTCTTAGATTTTTCCCGATTCTTTCACTAATGGTCCTGATGATTTGTGGTTTTACTTCTAGGTCCATGATCCATCTTGAGTTTGTTCTTGTGCATGGGGTGAGGTAGAGATCCTGTTTCATTTTTCTACATGTGGATTTCCATAGTTTCCAGCACCATTTGTTAAAAAGGCCATCGCCCTCCCACTTGATGCTTTTGGGGCCCTTGTCGAAAATCAGCTGTATGTATTCTAATGGTTTTATTTCTGGCTTGTCATTACACCAGTATCATGCTGTTTTGACCCACTGTGACTTTGTAGTAGGTGTGAAAGTCAGGTTAAGCAAAAAGAAAAAGAAAAAAGAAAGGTTAAGTGAGCCCTCCGACTGTGTCCTTCTTCTTGAGATGTCTGCTAATTCTGGGCTTCTTCCCTCTTCATATAAAACTGTTGGTCAATTTTTCCAGTTCTCTGAAGAAGGTTGTTGATATTTGAATCGGGATAGCATTAAACTTATAAAGTGCCCTGGGTAGGATAGACATCTTTAATACATTGAGTCTCCCAACCCATGAGCACGGGATAGTCCTCCATTAGTGGAAGTCGCTTTTGGTTTTCTGTAATAGGTTTTTGTTTAGTATTCCTTGTATAGGTCTTTTTTTTTTGTTAGATATTCCCCTAGATATTTCAATTTATCTTTGTCGATTGTGGATGATACTGCTTTCCTGATCTCCTCTTCCATGGTCTTGTCAGATGTATACAGTAAACCAATCATTTCTGTTTGTTAACCTTGTATCCTGCCACTCTTTCATATTCCTCTATTGCTGTCAGTATTCTGGTTGTGGAGCTTTGGGGATTCTTGATGTACAGAATGATGTCATCAGCAAATAATGATAATTTCACCTCATCTTCTCCCATTTGGATACCTTTGATGTCTTTCCATTGTCTTATGTTATTAGCTAGGACCTCCTGTACAATATTAAATAGTGGTAATGATAAGAGGCATCTTGTCTAGTCCACCTTTTCAGTGGGAGTGATTTAGTCTTTTCTCCATTGATTATGATGTTAGCTGTCAGCCTCTCATAGATAGCTTGTATTAACATGAGGAACTGCCCTTCTATTCCTATCAGTCTGAATGTCAAGGCCCATGTGAGTAGTCACTATGTATGTTGTTGAGAAAATCTGTTGGCAATAAGGAGGCTGCTGGTTTTGCAAAATTGTATCATGGTATCTCTGGCTTCATGTCTATCATGAGGGCCATTTTTTACAACTACTGATGTTTTCTCTGTTTCCATGTTCAGATTTCAAATGCTAACAATTATGAACACATCTTGAGCTTGATCACTTTCAGACTGAAGAAAATGATAGAATTCTTAATTTCTTCATCACTAGCTCTAGTGGCTGGTAGATAAATTTGAATAACAGTTGTGATCACTGGAGTCCTGGTGGGCATGTAGATATCATTCTATCCTAACTGCACTGTACTTCAAGATAGATATTGAAACTTTCTTTTTAGAGAATGGATGGGACCCCATCCCTATTGAATTTGTCATTTTTGGCATAGTAAACTGTGTCATTGTCTGATTTACAATGGCTAATGCAAGTCCATTTCAACTCAGCGATGCCTGTAATATGGATATCTGTGTTCCCAGTCATTTTCAATGATCCAGGCGTATTTTGGGTGCCTTCCTATCTGAGGAGCTCATCTTCCAGCACTATATCTGATAATATCTTACTTCTATTCATAAGGGTTTCAGTGGCTAATCCCGCTTATTCTTCCTAGTCTGCTCTTAGGCTGGAAACTGCTGAAACATGCTCCTTATGGATGACCCCACTGGCATTTGAAATACCCGTGGCCTTACTTTCACTTATGACAGCAACACACAAGCCACCACAGCCCAACAAAGTGACAGATGCCTGGTGGAGCCCCCCAAACTTAGAAGCTTAATATAACAAAAATGACTTCCCAGTTGACGTAGGTTCCCTTCCAAGTTCTCGCAGCAGCTCATTGGTCATCTTGAACCTTGCACCTGAGACAGCTCAGGGTTTGTCTCATGATCTAGAAGTCGACTGCCCCTGCCAAACATGTGTATTAGTGATCTGAGAAAGTCTCAAAGATAGAAGACAGATCCTTTCGAAAAAGATATAAAACTTGTTTTTAACGATTCCACTGACATATGATTCACATCTCATCCATCTCGAGAGTTCAATCACATTCATAGGAGCTGTGCGACCATCCCTGCAATCAATGGCAGGACACTTCTTCCTGGCACTCATATTGGGAGCACCCCTTTTTCTGCCAGCCTCCCCTGTCCTGTCCCTTGGAATCTATCCATCTAGTTGCTGTCTCTATAGGTGTATGTAATCTGAATTTCATATACAGAGAATTGTGCACAATCAAGACAAGATACAAACAGATGGCTCAACAACGAGAGCTCAGTGACAAAAAGAAAAAAAAAACAACCTCAATCTAAGAAAAAGCAAAAAATATTTAAACCTTGAACACTGGATCCAGAGGGGGTTCACCAGGAAAAAAGTCACAGTCTTTGAAGCTAGATCTCAAAATGGACATTCCATCATGTCTCCCATATTTTATTTATTGGAGGAAAGCCAGTCGGGCTTATACTCTGCAAGGGGGGTGGGGGGGCGCAGGTCTACAAGGACTTGGAGCCCAAGGAGCAGGGATCATTAGGGGCATCTTTACTCACCAGGAGCAGAAAAAAACAAACTCACTGCCATTAATGCATTAGTGACTCGTAGCAACAGGGAAGCATGGGGCGGCGAGGTTCGGAGACTTAATTCTTTATAGGAGTAGAAAGCCCTGTCTTTCGCCTGAGGTGTGTCTGGTGACTTCCAATGTGGACCATGCAGTTAGCACCCCGGTTTACAACCATCATGCCACCCGGTCTCCTAGCCAGGAGAAAAGGTCTGCTTTAGATACGTCAGAGGGCATGGAGGTGAGACGAAAGCCCAAGGGCAGGAAATGGAAACCACGTCAAGATAAACTAGATGCAATGGAGTCTGCTGGCCAGGATGAGCCAGAGTCAAGTTCTGAGGGCCACTATTATGAATATGCATTCAGTCCACATAAAACCTATTTTAGACTCAGGGCGCATAATATCCTGGAGAAGATGAAATGATTGACCGTGAGCACAGTTCATTAGCATCTATATAATGGTGTAGTAGGAGATGAGGCCAAAGGGGGTGTGCAGAAGGAAGCAGCCAAAGTGGCCCTGGACTCTGGAGAGAGAGCGGGAGGAAGATAGGAGAGATGGAGAAAGCTAGAGAGAGTGAGAGATTTTTTAGATACCTAATTTCGAATGTGTGCCGGGGCTTCCCGGGAAGCCCTAGTACAGAGGGCCTCTATCCCTCACCCCCACCCACTGGCTCTCAGATTCTGAAAAGTTGAGAATTAAAAAGGCAAACATGGAAATGAGACGATCTTCTTTGTACAACTCGAGCTGAGCTTGAGGAGCCAGGCAAGCATGAGGACCCTGGGCTTTTGCTGACAGCTTCCATGATTGGTCAGGCTTGCTCTCCTCTCTCTCTCCAGAAAACTCACACGGCCTGCTCTCTTATTCCAAGACAAAGCAGAAGACAGAGCGAGGACAGAACAGACCCAGCTAATCTCTAATCCACTGATAACAGGAAATCCCATTATCTCCCCCGGGATGGAGTAAACCAAGTGAGGACAGAGATTGGTTAAGATGAAGCTGTACCCAAGCTATTTACGATGGGCTTCTCATTCTCTATCATTCTCTGACCAGTGGACTCTGTGCACTCAGTCTGTTTACTCATTGCTAGTCTGAGGATTCCACCTCCCCTTCAGGGCTGTGAGAATTCAGGGAGTGGGAGGTGCCTGATACCATTCCTTTGTTCCTCCCCTCCCCCAGCCTCAGTCCCTGCTCCTCCCTTCTCTATATCTGGCACACTGCTAACCAACCCCACACCCACCTCCACACTGCCTGCAGCTCCGGAAAGCAACTGTGTGGTCATGATGTGAAAGAAAACAAAGGCACTGTTCAAACAAACGATGTCTGGGTGTCTTGATTTTCAGCCACAGGAAGCCCAGTTCAGGGTATCAACCATGTTGATTCCCACTGAAGGTTTCAAGATCATAGTTTCACTCATAGTTTCTAGAAGCTACCAGCAATCCTTGGTGTCCCTTTGCTGTTCATAGATGCATCTGTCTCTGGTGTTCCATGTTGTCTGTCTTGCCCTGTGTGTGACTTCCTGTCTCTTGTCCCCTTTTACAAAACATCACTCAGTAGGGATTCAAATTAGTGCCCACTATCCTCCTGTAAGCCCTCATGTAATTTAATCCACTAAAGGAAAACCCAACTTCCCAAAAGCAGCACATTCATAAGGGGATTAGGTCTTCAACTTATTCTGAGGGGTGAGGGTGCCACGCCGCCGTCCCTTCGTAGAACTTCCCACAGCCAGCCACAAACAGGGTGTCGCCTGTGAACACGGCCGCAGGCTCCGAGCTACCCGGCTTGGTCACAAAGTAGCAGATGTGCCTGGACGTGTGGCATGGGGTCGACAGGCATTTGATGCTGAGAGAGCCACCTGCAGTGTGGACAGATGTGCAACCTTGGTGGTCAGGGCTTCAATGCGGTCATCACCCCCATAGACCTTGAGGCCCGGCACCAGCTTGACCAGCTTCTCATTCCCGCCGGTGTGGTCCCAGTGGTGGTGTGTGGTGAGCACAGTGGTCAGCTTCACGCCCTGCTTCTTCGCCGCCTCCACCACCTTTTGGGGCTGGACGGGGTCCACCACGGCGGCCTCCCGGGTGTCCGGGTCGACGAGCAGGTACATGTAGTTGTCGGTCAGCGCCGGCATGAGCTCCACCTTCATGGCGGCCTGCTCCACCTGCGCCCGCTTCCTGGATCTGAAGTCCCTAGCAGATGACCAGCTGTGTGGTTGTGGACTCTTAACTATGAAGTGGAACCAAGGAGGCCTGCATATACTAGTGTGGAGGAAAGCAGGATTACAGTTTCCTATAAAGAAAATTTCATTATTGGCCTGTCTCCACATTAAGGAGCCTTGGGGATGCAGTGGTGAAGTGCTCAGCAACTCATCGGAAGGTTGACAGTTCAAACCCACCAGGCTCTCTGTGGAAGAGAGATGAGTGAGTTTACTTCTGGAAAGCTCTAGAGCCTTGGAAACTCAATGGCAGGGGTCCTCCAACTTTTTAAGCAGGGCCAGTTCACCATCCTGCTGGCCGTTGAAGGGCTGGACTATAGTTAAAAAAAAAAACAACAACAAACTAAAAACTATGAACAAATCCACTGCCAGCCCGGGAGGAGTCGGCTGCTAAGCAGGACGGCGGTGTGGCAAAAACACCCAGCGGGCTGGATAAATGTCCACTGCTGGCCACGTGGGGCCCGAGGGCCGTAGTTTGATGATATCAGCTCTATGGGGTTGTCCCACTCTGTCATGCTGGCAGGGTCACGGTGAGTCAGAATCAACTTGACAGCACTTTTTCCTATGACACTCCCCTACCTGCTCTTCACACCAATAGCGCCTCCTCAGGAAGGTTTTCTGAGATCATCCAATATGAAGATCTTCTTCCCTACCCCCCACTACCAGCCTTTTCTTCATCAGCCAGCTTCCATTTTCTTCTTGGCGATCAGGACCATCTGAACTAACTGTAGGGATTTCTTTGTGTATCTTCCTTTTCTTCAGGAGAAGGCAAGCTGACGGAGGTCAAGGACTCAGTCCATTGGGCTGGTCTCTGTTGCAATCTGAGAATGTGCTGGGGAGGAGTGGATACATCTCGGATCTCCCCACCCTCACCCCCTAGTCAACTCACCCCTTTGCTGGAGTCACTCTCCAACACCAACACTTCCCAACGATTTGATCTCTGCCCTTCTGCTAGGGAGGCTTTCAAAGGAATCAGTCAGTAACCCGGAAGCATTGAAAACAGATCCCCTACGCTCTTGTCTTCACCTGATCATGGCAGGGGTTACCAATCAAACATGTATGGTAGTGCTTCTCAAATTTCCCAGTCCTCGACAGCTCACTTCCTAGACCCCACTGATTCGGCTTCTCTTTCTTCTTAGTGTTTTCATCCTATCACTTAAGCCTCAGTTATTCTCTTCATATGGATGACAATCAAATATAGGTGTGAGAGAGAGGATGCTGTCTATCCACCAGATCGGTTATCCACTTCTTAGGGTACGAGGCTTTTGGTTGGACATATGGCCACTTAGTTCAAAACCCCACACAGGCTAGCACAGGCTGGGGTGACTCTAGCCATTTCGGATCTCGAAGTGGGAGCCACAGGGCAGCACGTACAGCAAAAAGATGGGAGGAATATGGATCCCCAATACACATGGAGCCACCTTCCAAAAGTCACAAAGAAGAAGGGTTATTCCGTATTTCTGAGGTTCTGGGGTTCAGATCTTTGTAGCCCACCATCGCCCCTGGAGCAGGGGGCTTAGGAGTCCAGGCCCTTGAGAAAGTGGCAGGCCACCCCAGGTAATTTGGGCTCAGGCAGGCATAATGCTGCATGGATGGTGGCTCCCAGCAGGGAGTGCACAGTCCAGTAGCCTCACCTTCCTCCATGGCTCCTCTAGACGGCTTGCGGGCCTCCACCTCCACCCCCTCCAACCTCAACCACCCTCCTGGGAAACTCCCTTCAACAAACAAACAACCTGTTTTTGCCTCTGAATTCCATGATCTTTTATGGGAGTGCTTCCAGCCAGCCTTTAAAGTCAGAACAATAGTTCTCAGACATGAGCTTCTAAGAGAGGCATCAGGAGGGTTGTTAAAACACAGAAGACAAGGTTCCACACCTGATTCCTGCTTCAGCAGCTGTGAGGCCAAGATTCTGTGTTTCTCACAAGTTACCAAGTGCTGCTGCTGCTGGTCCAGGGACCCACTTTGAGAACAACATTTGAACTGTTAGAATCAGGCCATGGTGGGCTGTACATATGAAATGCACACCACATTTTATAAGAGAAAAAGGCCAATATGAGGCATCTCTTTTATAATTTTCATATTAATTACATGATGGAGTGATAATTCCTATAGTAAGTTAAATTAGACTTAATTAAAATTGGTTTCACCTAGTCTGCTTTTCAATGCGACATCTAGATAATTTTAAATGACATCTATGTCTCATGTGATTTCTATTGGGCAGCAACACCATATAAGACAATGGAAAGGGGTAGGATATCAAACTGTAAAAAAGAAATATGACCCCTCAGAATCAATAATGAGGGTAACGATACCAGGAGGGGAAAGGGAAGGTGGGTGGAGAAAGGGGGAACTGATCACAATGATTTATATATAACCCCCTCCCAGGGGAACAGAGTGAGTTGTGGCGGTCATGTGCTTATGTTAATTTCATGATTGAGATGTAAGGGTGGAGTCTAGCCTGCTAATCTGGAGATAGCCATTGAGTACCCAACGTGGGCATGGCTTTTTCCTGAGACTTCTTGGAAGTCTCGCAGTATTTCCCTCATGGAAATGAGAAGCTATCTCCCCAGTTGTTGGGAGTTTGTCTCAGAGACGATGAATTACGGACAAGACAAGATAACAGCATCCGAGAAGCTGAAGGATCTGGAGGGGAAGCCACAAGGCCTTACCCTGATGGAACCAGACCTCTGAAGCTGGAGAAGCCACATGGAGAGACCTGCCAGGGCTGAGTTGCTTCTACCACCACTGGATGCTGTTGATGGACCCTGAGCCCTGGAACTGAGGAGCCATGGGGAGACTTTGCTGGTGCCAGGACTCTGCACCCACTGGCCTGTAACTTTGTGAGTTGGAAGGAGACTTTATAGACTGGTATCGAGCATATGGGCTAATATCGGACTTATAACTTTGAACTGGACTGCGCTGGGATGCTTTCTCAATGTCCCATTCCTCTTGTATATAAACCTTTTCATCATATCCATATGCATGTCTATCAATTTGTTTTTCTAGTCTACCTGGGTTAACACACGGGTAAAAGGAGACATTGGTCAGTGTAAAACATGAAAAAAATCATCATTTATAAAGTATCAAGGATTCATGAGGAATCGAGGGGAAAAATGAAGAGCTGATGCTAAAGGCTCACATAGAATGAAAATGTTTTGAAAATGATAGTGGCAACATATGTACAAATGTGCTTGACACAAGGGATGTATATATGGATTGTGATAAGAGCTGTACGAGCCCCCAATAAAATGATTTCTAAAAGGTAAGAACAAAACAAAAGAAATATGACATTTGGGATCATTAGAAGTTTGAATACTTGATGAATATTTGATGGTATTAAGGAATTGCTAGCTTTCTAAGGAAGTTTTAATTTTAGAATAGTTCCACATTTACAGAAACATTGGGAATATAGTAAACATCTCTCATATACTCCTATTGTTAGCATCTTACATTATTGCGATATACTTGTCAGGAGTAAGGAACCAACATTGATATATTATTCTAGCTCAAGTCCATTCCCACAGTTTCTTCTTATTCTGCTCATAATAAGATCTTCAAGTCCCAACACACACACACACACGCACACACACATTCAAGTCATCAACCTGATTATTTAAAGCACTTTGGTTTGTGCTGTTGCCGAATCTTTTCAGTATACTAATATTTAAAGATTATGGTGCTTTCATTGAAAGCTCAAATAATTCTTCAACTATAAGTGCAAAAAAAAATAAATCTGGGCCTGTCTGTCTTTGCCAACATTAGAGTCCTCTGGTTTCCTAGACTTCCCTGCTTGCTCGAATATATCTGAGACATTTCCTGGTGGTGGAAGCCATGCTGGATTACAATAAATGCAAGCACTGAGGACAATGAGAAAAACTACAACTCTAAAATAAGATGACCAGGCATCCTGCTTTTTAACAACTTAACAACATCCCATAGTGTTTTAAAATTAAAATAAATATAATACTATTTTTGCTTTCTATGAAAATTTTTGTTGCTCCATATAGACCAAATTTTTAATCAAGAGCCCCTCTACCACCACCACCACCACCCTGGTCAATGGTGTCCCACTTAAAATCTGGTCACTTTACTCGGAGTCTAAAAGCTATACTGGAAATTACCATTCTTAAAGAAATAGCTTTGCTCTTTACTATTTAGCTGGCATGTAAGTATCTACTGTGGATGAGACACTATGCTAAACCCTAGAGATACCAACATAAATGAAACCATATTAGCCCTGAAATCAGGTAGCACACACGAAGGACAACAGACTTTGTGTGTGAGTGGGTGGGGTGCGGGGAGCGCATAGCCCAAAGAAAGCCATGGGGGGGGGTGTATATAGGACCTGACTGTGAATTAAGAAAAACGAGTGAAGTGTTAGTTATGTCACCACTGACCTCCCCCCGACAGAGACCACCAAGAAGACACCCATAGGTGAATATGGGAAGCAAACCCTGGGGGAGATGGGGAGCCTCCGGAAGAGGTGTGAGAAAAAATTTTAGGGGGATCTAGGTTTTGATTGTATGGTTTGGAGATGCATTCCAGGATGGAGGCTTTGGGTGCTGGTTGGAAGTGGGGTAAACTCTGTGCTTATTATGGATTGTCTTCAGGCACCAGGAGTCAGGTGAGGCTAAAGCTGTAGTTGGTAAAGAGGGTTAGGGGAGGTTCCTGCTTTGTGCTTTCAGAGATGATAATGGGGCCATCTTTATTTTGTCTGGGCCCTTCCCTGGGAGGGTGACCCTGTCTGGTGCTGGTGTACTGGGGAATCATTTTTGTTCAGCACAGAGGCTCTGCTTCTTGTGCTCAGACGACAGGGCTGCTTGCTTCTTTCTCTCTCCGGGGTGCTAGTGCTAGAGTGGTCACTGCAAACAGGAAGTTGGTGAAGAGAACAGGAGAGAAAACACTGAATTGAGTTTTAGGTAGGGTGACTATGAGATGCCTGTGGGACATACAGGTGGAAATGTCCATTGTTCGATGCTGTGGAGTCGGTTCCGACGCATAGTGACACCCTCTATATTGTAGAATGAAACCCTGCTAGGTCCTGTGAAAATTGATATAGTCAATCCTATTTTGGCAGCCACAGGTTCAAGTCACCTCCTTGGGAATCTTACTCTTTTTTAATGACTGTTTACTTCATCAAGCATAATGTCCTTTTCCAAGCATGGGTCTCTTCAGATGACATGTCCACAGCATTTGATACAAAGTCTTGCCATTCTTGCTTCTAAGGAACATTCAGAATGTACTCCTTCCAAAACAGATTTTGTTGTTGTTGTTGATAGTCCCTGATCCTTTTAATGAATGTTTGTCAGATGATCCAGCCTCCAACAATAATATCAGGGATTTGGTAGGCACAATCATATGGTGAAAATGAATTAATTGTTATAATAAAGTCATAGAGAGCATGAGAGAAATAATGGAGTCAGACACATTTCATGGTAGCATGCTCACCTCTGCCCTGCTTGGTGGTCCACATGGAGAGAGAGAGAGAGAGTGACGGGGGAGGAGAGGAGAACGAGAGGAGTTTGGGGAGGAGAGGTGGTGGAGAGAAGTCCTTTATTCTGACCAGACCTTATATATGTTTTGGAGACATGCAAGGTCCCTCATTACAGAAAAGGACACACGTCACAGGAAAGGGTTGTGCTATAGGAAATAGTGAAGGGAAGGACGATTTAAGGGCACACACATAATACGGGAGGAATGTTATTGGGGTCTTCATGTGACAAGATGGATGACCAAAGATTCCTGATGACGTCAGCCTACCCCTAATTACTCTTGGGCTGGAGACTTACCTAACTAAAGCTTTCAGGGGGGTGACCCTTGGGCTGGAGACTTGTAGTTACAGGGGGAGGGACCCGTTATTTTCACAGCAAGAAATCACCCCTATCTTTTCTGTGAGAGACAGAGGCCTCTGGATAGCTGACCCCTTTAGGGAAAGTCACTCTAAGCTTCTGAGATGGGAAATGGTCATTAATATTTGATTAATATTTCGGAGTAGATATACTTGTGGAAAAGTCCTATCTTTCCCTGACAAATGTTCTTGATCGGCACCATCATTCAAACACATTGATTCTTCTTATGTCTTCCTTATTCACTGTCCAACTTTCACATGCATATGCGACCAGTGAGAAGACTTTGGCTTGAATCAGACACACCTTAGTGTGGCAGCCTTGCTCTTCAAAGCTTGAAAGAGGTGTGGCCCAGTGCAATGGATTGCTCAATTTCCTGACGACTGCTTCCCTGAATGGTTGAGTATGGATCTTCCCATGATGAAATCCTTGTCAGCGTCCAACTTTTCTCCCTTTTGCATGATGCTCCATCTATCATCCAGTGCCCTTTGACTTGATATGCAACCTATTGATTGGTGAGGTTTGAGAGGATTTGGATTTTCTAGACACTGAATCGGTTGTCATCTACACAGAAGGCTGCAGTCCTTAATCTTCTTCAGCAAGTGCTTCATGTTCTTTTTGTCAGCAAGCATGTTAATAAGCCTTCCTAGAATAGTGATGGCCTGTTCAGAGAGTCAAGCTTCTCAGATAGTATTTGTTCATCAGACAGACTGAATAAATTTGGTGTGAGGATATAATCCTGATACATACCTTTCCTGATTTTAAACTCCGCAATAAAGCTGTGTTCTGTTCTTACAACTAACTGTCTTATTCAATGCAGTTTCCACATGATTCATTGACGTCTAATTTATTGTCGATGGGCCACACAGTCAGATGCCTTTGCCTCGTTAATAAAACACAAGTACACATCTTTCTGATACTCTCTGCTTTCAGTCAAACTCTGTCTGATGGCAGCAAGGTTATTTATCCCCTGTGCCACGTACTCTTCTGAATCCGGCTTGAATTTCTGATAGCTTCCCTTGTCAATGTACTGCTGTATCCATTGTTGGATGATCTTCAACAAAATCTTATTTTCATGTGATATTAATGATATTGTTTGATCATTCCTGCATTCTATTGGGTCACCTTTCTTTGGGGTGGGTGCAACTTTGAATCTCTTCCAGTTGATTGGCCAGGCAACTGTCTTTTAAATTTCTTGGCATAGTTAGACAGACAGGCCTTGACAGTTGTGAATGCAGACCTAAGACTCGGGGAGAAGGTTCAGAAAGAAATGGTGGCTGCAGCAGCTGTAGTGATGGTTGTCCTTTTTTGTTGGAGGAGTTTCAGAAGTTTAAGTCCCAGACTGTAGCCTGTACTAATTTTATTTTCTGCCATTTCAAGGTCTTTGTAGCCTAGTATGTAATCCAATCTGTGTAATGTCGCTGAAAATAATGTAGTATGTCTTTGGATTTGATGTCTATTCACAATTGAAAACACATTTGAAATTATTTTAGTATCTAAGGGAAAAGAAAAAGACTAAAGAAAACAAACGAGAAATGAAAGTATCTCAGTATCTGGCATTTCATTTTACTCACTTATGTGAAAAGTCTTTAAGATAAAATTGTCTTTCTCATGTTTTGTGTTTTTATTAAATTATCTATGTGGGCTATCTGCTTTGGAGTATAGATGATTGCTCATACACAAGGGCGTGGCCTGTTTTCAGGGTTCTCGAGTCTCTCAGAAACGCAATGTGTCAACTCCTGCAGATGTACTACTGACTTTTTGTGCCTAGAATTCTAAAATGCCTGCATCAGTAGTGTCACCATGTCCCCCCACCCCACTTCCTTTTTTTTTTAACTTGTTGATTAATTTGCATTTAATCCTATATTTTTAGAGGTTAAGGCAAATGACAAAGCAGTTAGAAGCCTATCATTGTTTCTACAAATCAGCCTTTTAATCTTTTGAATAAGAGCGTCTTCTCGTTACATATGTTATTGAATTAATGTCGGTTTTCCTGACATGTTCTGCTTTTTTTTTCTCCACTTCTGTACTGTCTTCTGCCTCCTGTTACATCACCAGGATTTGGACCGGGTATGATTTGTGTTTCCAATTAAAGAATTATGATGAAAGCAAGAGCAAAACCTAGAGTCATTGCTCTTTAGCTGATTCTGACGCTCAGGGACTCCAGAACAGAGTCAAATTAACCCACTGGGTTTCTGTGGCTAACCATTCGTATGGAGACAGACAACTGTGGGGCGGCGGGTGGGTGTGAACTGCTGACCTTTTGTTTCAAAGCAGCCTTTTAGCCCTGCACTGCCATTTCTCCTTTAACAGTCATACACTAAAGAATAAGCCTGAAAGATAAGCAAAAGGAAGTGGAAACATACCCAGAATCCAACCCACTCAGAGATGACCACTAGGAACACGTTTATATATACGCCAACCTTCCATAATGTCTTCCAGACATGTGAACACATCGATACATAAAAACATCCTAACGGCTGAGCCCGGTGGCGTAGTGTTTGTGCGCGGGACTGCAGCCCACTGGGATGGAGGTTCGATTCCAGCTCCACAGAGCAAAGGCTGGGCCTCCTACTCCCACCACCTGAGGGCAGTGATGCCAAAAAAAAAAATCCTATCATCTGCTAGGCTCTAGGGAAATGATGCTATCCATCCATGTCTGCGACCTATTTTAATCAACATGCCATCGATATCGTTCCATGGGAAGGAATCAATTTTCCCGATTTAGAATGGGAATGCCTGCAGTGTTGCCTTTTGAATGGATATGGCATCGTCTCACCACCCTCACCACCCCGTTGTGGACTTTTTGATACTTTGCTATAACACCACCATCCCAGATAGACTTGGGGAGCCCTGAATCTTTGTGAGCATACGGTGGCTTCCTTCGTAGTAAGCAGTGAAAGTACTGAGGTCATAGGCATAGGTGGTTTTCGGGGTTTTTTAGATGTAATGTCCAACAATCATCCGGGCACCCCAACAGGGATCACATGCATGCTGGTCTGGGGCTTCTGTTCATTCTTTCATGAGTCTTCACAGTCAACATTGCCCTTGTGGTGGCCAGCCTTCCAGTGACTCTTGTCTCCTGTCATTGACACCCTGGAGTTGGCCCTCATATACTGTCACAGAGGCGATCGGTATATACCCAGTGGAATATGGGAGATATGACAGCATGTGACTTTCTGTTTATAAGTTATAAAAAAAATACTGTGGTGTTCTCTGTATTTCTTATTTGTTCTTCAGAGCTCAATGTGGCCTCAACTGTGTAAAAGGTCCCAGGATGCTGCCACCTGTCTTCTGTTTGCTTGCCATGCCGTGAGCAGCCACAAGGAGACACAGGCGACAGTGACCTGAGACCTCCTGCCTACTGAGAACCCACGGCCATCTGATCAGCATGAGGCGGAGAGTTCCTGGACACAAGACTTTTCGGGGCAGCAGAGCCTCCAACCCCGGCCAAGTCTTAGGGTGGTTGCAATCCTGGCTGCAACCCCTCAGCTGGCAGCGCCCGGTTCAGCTGCCCCCAGATGTCTCGTCCTCTTCTACTGGGTGAGATACTGCTTGTTATTTTAAGGTGCCAAGTTTGGAGGGAGGGTAATTTTGTTCCACAGTGATAACTGACAGGTAGAGATTTAAAAACAGTTTATGAGAACCTCCTGTATGATAAAATGATATTTTGTACTATGGCGGGCGGGGGGGGGGGAGCTGGATTGCTAGGTAAATGGTATACATGGTCTGGGAACAACTGGAACACTAGCAACCGTAGGGAAGAAGGCAGAAGATTGTGTGCCCGTGTGTGATGTTTCTGGACTCCAGACATACAGCAAGTGCAGTTGGAAACCGAAACACAAAGTCTAATTGAAAGCAATACTGGGAGTGGTGGTTTTAAGAACTTCAATGTCAAAGAAATAGGAAATGAGGGTAGCAGAAAACGCCCCGTAAAGGCGCTAAAGGGAACTGGACATATCAGTGTACGCAAGATATGCAAGATCTCTGACCTGAGGCAGCTAGCTGGAAAAACAGCGTTGAAAAGATACCAGCAAGGCTGAGCCCCGGTGGCGAAAGTGGTTGAGTGCGGGACTGCGGCCTGCGGGCTTGGCAGTTCAAATCCAGTGGTGGCTCTCAGGAGCAGTGCTGGGTAGCTCCCACGACCACCAGAGGGCAGTGATGCCCCCCCCAAAGAAAAAAAGAAAGATACCAGCAACTGGACTTGGAAAAGTGTCCAAGAGGCCGCAATGGTGACGTAGCTATGAAACATCAGCGAGGTGACCATTACCTGGAGGTGTGGCCCAGCTTGCTGGAGGAAACCCTATTGCCACAACAACCCAAAGGAGGACTAGGCATGGGTCCAAGGGAGGTGCAAGCTCTGAAGGCCAAGAACACTGAGCAGGGGTGAGCCTTCTGTAATCGCAAACCTAAATCTCTTCTGGAAGATGTGTGGATTTACACACACACACACACACACACACACACACGGCTGACAATCATTTTACTGGAAAACTTCTATCCTTTTCCCCTAGCATGTGGATCGCTCCAAATCCCAAGATGTTACAGCCACAACCATCTATACTGTCATGGGGGAGGCAAGCAGCTAGGCAGGGGTCCTCAAAGTTTTTAAACAGGAGGCCAGTTCACTGTCCCTCAGACTGTTGGAGGGCTGGACTATAGTTTAAAAAAAACAAACAGACCATAAACAAATTCACTGCGGGCCTGGGATGAGTCAGCTGCTAAGCAGGACAGAGGCGGGCTGTATAAATGTCCTCGGCGGGCCGCATGTGGCCCACAGGCCGTAGTTTGAGAGCCCCAGGGCTAGAGGATGAGTATGGTTGAGCCCCTACATTTTCTTGTCCCAGAACCCATTGTGCAGAAGCACCCCCTATTCAGGATGCACTATTCTCATAGTCGAGGGAAATAACTGAGCTGAGTAAAATGAATTACCCATGTACAAAGGGTCTGCTCTTATCCCACTGCCTGGAGTCAGTTTCATCAGAGCCAAGTGAAACAATGGAGTAAGCAATAGATTTTGTCTTCAGAGAACTGCAAACCCATGCAACAGGGGGGATACGGACCCTTTCATTGGGAAGGGGTGAGCAATGATTGGTAAAAGGAATGTAAGCCGCCACAGAGTTAAATGCTACAGAGAAAGCTAAAGCAGGGAGGGCAAGTCACAGGGGTTGGATGTGAGGATAATGGCCACGAAGGGGGGTGAGGATTTCACAGGTAAACTGACAAACCGAAAAGTTTAATGTATTTATGTGCATTAAGATTCATTTCTTTGTCTTGTTGGGCACTTATTTTTCCCAGTTGCCCTTTCAGTTAGGTCTGTCCATTTGACTGAGATTCAACCACTGTAATGGGTACAGAAGTGATATGGCTTGTCCCCTGCCACCTACAATCAAAGGACGCCGAATGTCAAGCAGCTGTGGAGTCATAGAATGGAAGGAGCCTGGAGCCCAGAATCACCGTCTATTTATATTGTGAGTAAGAAATAAGGGAATCTGGTCATTGAGGTTATTCAGCTGTGGTCCTGAACTTATATCCTGGGAGACTTGGAGAGAGAGATCATACAAGGTCTATCCAGGATATGGATGATGACAATTCCCTGTCACCCCAATGGTAAAAGCAGTGAGTCTCCAGTCAGGTGTGTAAACTTAAATGGGACAAGACAGGTTGTAGGCACTGGAATTTTACATTATGTTCCTACAACTGTAAGGAACTGAAGTTTTGATACAAAGGATGTAGGATTTAGCTTCTTACTGATCCCCTGATGTCTCATTGAAGTTCCCTTTAAGAGATAAGCCTCCAAATCTATTTACTGATAGAATGAGATTAAAATTTAAATTGCAAGCAGTCCCCAAGGTAAAAATGAGATCATTTTTGTGTCTTTAAGTAGGATTTGTGTGTAAATCAGAACAGGTGTATTTGGTTGTTTCGCTCCCTTTAGTCAGTTAAGCCTAATAGGGTCGACGCAAGCAACTCAGTAGCAGCAAGTTAAAAAGCTGCTAGTGTGCTAAGTATAGAGGCTTGGTGGTGTAATGGTTACATGTTGGGCTGCCAACTGCAAAGCCCACAGTTCGAAACCACCAACTGCTGAGGGAGAAAGAGGTTTTGCTACTCCCATAAACTTAGGTGTAGTGCTACTGGGCCCTATAGACTCAGCACCGACTCGATGGAAGAGTTTGGGTTTGCTTTTTGAAGGGCAACCATTTAGGATCCAGGGTGGCATAGTGGGTACATTTTCAGGCTAACCACAAAGTGAGCAGTTCAAAACCAGCAGCTGCCCATATGGAGAATGGTGGGGCTTTCTATTACTGTAGAGTTATGGTCTACCTTGTCCAAGAGAGTGGCTCTTGTTGGGATCGATTTGCAGGAAGATGTTTTTTGCTTTGTTTTGTTTTTTGAGTGAAAGCGCAGCAAGTCAAGATGTAATGAACTTTTTTTGAGTAGGGGTTGGTTCTGTCTTTCAAAGTGAGGGCAAATTTATATAACATTAAAGAACAAGTACCAGGACCCATATAAAACCACAAGCTTAGTATGATTATAAGAAATTCACACAGTAAAAAAACTTTTTTCTGAAAAAAGAGTATGTTTGGAGACTATGTGAACTATGGCATGATATATGCACATTAACTCTCAAGTTTTTTAAAGCCACTGATCCAGGAATGGGTTTTGGATGCACACTAAATCCTCACTCCAACTTGAACTCCTACATCATGACCCTGCTGGATACTAGTCTTCAAGAAGGAAGCACAGAAGATACAGGTACTATAGCAAAATGTGGCGAAGAAATTAGATGGTGCCAGGTTATCAGGTAAAATAGCATATGGGGTCTTGTTTTGTGGGGGGGGCATCACTGCCCTCTGGTGGTTGTGGGGGCTACTCAGCGCTGCTCCTGAGAGCCGCTGCTGGATCTGAACCGCCAAGTCTGCGGGCTGCACTTAAGCCACCAGGGCGCAGCCCCATCTGGGGTCTTAAAGGCTTGTCTCCAAACAAGCAGTGGACGAAGTGAGATGTCAACTACATCCACATGGAAAGAGTCAACCCTTATCAGTCACCAAAGTTTTGTGAAGCACAGACTCCAAAGTCCAAAGAGGGATCAGTCTCATAGGCGAAATTGTGAGACTCCAGTTTGCAGAAGGCTGTGGTGACAGTGAGAGCTACATAGGAATTCAGCCTCCAATGAACTCCCTCTATTTACAATTGAGGGATGGAAGGGAAGTGGTTACAAAACAGAGGGCATCGGGGACATGTGAATAGAAGATCAAAGGCATATATCTGACTTGAACAGTTTAATCATATAGGGTGTATCTCAGAGGTGTTATGTCAATGGACGTTACGTTTTTGAAGTTCTCTTATGTTTTTCTGTGTTTTGGTATATGAAACCTAGGATCGATGAACTTATAGGGCCATCAAGTAGAATAAGGGCTGGTGGGGGGGCAGGGGACTGTAAAAGGGAGATGATGTCAAGGAGTTCAGAAAGAAAAAGAATGTTTGGCAATGGACTGTGGTAACAAACGCACAATTCTGCTTGATGTTATTGAATTATGGAATGGCATATGTATTAACTCTCAATCAAATTTTAAAAATGAAAATGATCCTAAACCTAGTATCAAGTTGATTCCCTTTTAACATTTTAGTGTAGAACAAGAAAGGAAACTACCACTGTCATGGAGTTGGCTCCAGCTCACGATAACCCAACTGGACCGAGGAAAAAGAACTCCTACCTCATCTTGCTTCTCCAGAGAGGGTGGTGAGTTCACAGACCCTCCCTCAACCCACTGTGGCCTCTGCATGCGGCGACATAAAATCCGAGGTTCCGACATTAACTGTGTTTATTTAGCTTTATTGTGATTTAAAATATGAAAACAGCAAAATATATTTGTATAAATACCTGAGGAATGTTCAAGTAGGCATTTAAGTGGTCAAAATTTGAATAAAGACTAAATTACAGTTAGAATCTTATTTTAGAAAACATTAAGGATAACATAGTGTTTAATTTTCATTTGCATATAAAGTACAACAGATTTTCTTATAAGAAAATGTACATTCTTAGCCATGTCTCAACTCAATGTATATTTCCAGCATTCACTCTTATAAATATGATATTAACCATTAATATAAACTACTACTAATATAATAAAGTAATAGCAAGGTGATAATAAAATAACAATGAGCATGTTTTTTCAAAGAAAGCCCCCGAATAACAGATTATAACTAAAGCATTCAAAATTTAGGGGGAGATTGGCTCAGAAATTAAAAAAGAAAAAACAAGAAACGCTGCACAGAATGAGAACTTTCCTATATGGAAACCAATCTAACTGATTGTTTCTTATTCCCTGAGAGTTAAGCGGAGAGAGGTACTGATGATAGCAAATGATGCACCTTTTTCACGAGAACATAAAACATGAGAGAGCAGTTTCAGTTAAGGCAGATCTTTATAATGCGCTCTTCAGCGCCCCCAGTCTGCCACGCTGGGCTCTAGGGTCTTAAACACTGTGGCTCTTGGAATTCTCAGAGCAGCTTGGCACAGAAACTGAAACATAGGCAGATGAAGTAATGTACTCCTAGCTGCTGGCTCATGAGTAGCAAAACCGGGATTTGAACCCTGCACTACCTTCTGAGGCTGTGCTCCAACTACTATTGTAGACAGATGTAAAAAAAAATCCTGTAAAGCAATACTTGCATCCTAAGTATGTCTATAGTGCATCCCTCTGTGGCAGTACAAAGTAACATTTTAAATTGAAAAAGGAAATTTTTATTTGTATGTAACATATAGGCATAGAATAAATATGCACATGTAATAAATATATTTTTAAAATTTGGACATTAGTATTGCCATGTACAACTACGTACGAAAAACAAATGTCCAAGTTTTCCCAATATAGGGGATGCTTTAAATTCAGAGGTAATGTATTGAAAAACACTTAGGACTACCTAATCCACTCATGTAGTATAAGATCCTCTACATAAAACGACTATCCTATAATTATCACAAAACTGGTAAGAACACTTAAAAGTTATCTCTTAAAAATCTTTAGACTTTTTCTTTAAATTTGTTTTAAGTGGGGAAATAAATAAAACTTAGAGACATAATAACAGGAAAGTTTCTATGGCTAGCTATCTAAGGCAACAAGGCAGGACATGAGCAGAACACTGCAGTATAACAGATGATAAACTATTCAAGGAAGAGAGGATATGTATAGTTGCACCATTACATCTTCGTCTAAGAAAAAATATCACTGCTTTAATTATAGAAGCTTTCTATCCCTGACATTTCCCTTTTGGTATTTAGTTATTTTGACTCTCTACATAAAGATGGTTCTATATATAAAGATAAATATCAAGATGAACCTAAATCAAACTTGTTTTATGTATGGAGTAGACATATGTAAACTGAATGACTGTAAATAGTAAAAAGCTACAAGTAATAAACTGTCCATTTGGCTATCTTAACACTAACCTATGGTTTTTAATGAAGTAGACTGGATTGTAAAAATAGTTGTAGAACTCTGAATATAACATATTAAAGGACCCTTAGCACAGTAAAAATTGCTTAGGTAGCTAAAGGATTTCCCACTAAGGTAAACCAAAAACCGATCAAGTCTACACTGACACGGCATCTCAGTCGGTGAGGTAATTGTCTTGCTTAAGTCGTTCAATGTAGTGGCAGAGCTTCACGGCGATCCCCAGCTTCAGCCCCATGTACTTCATCATCGTGTCACTCTTCAGGAGCAGCAGAGCCCTCCCATCTATCTCCTAGAGGGAGATGAAAATGACAAGAATGAGTAATGGTTTCTGATAAGAAACCATCTCTTTATGAGTGTATGCCCAGCAAATGAGAAGACAGCATGTGGTTGGCTCCTTCTTGTTCTTCCCACCAATGATGAATCAGTGAGGGTGGGCAGAATCCTTGTATCTTGTTCTTACACAGGGATTCCTGACAACCCAGAGAGGAGCAATCATATGTTAAGGACCTTGAGTAAGAAGGGACTTCAAAAAGTTTGTGGAAATAGAATGAAAAAAAAATTGTACTTTTTTAACCACCGAGTTTTAGAAGCCCCTTATAGACCATGTATTTGGGGACCTATTTAAAGAACACAGGTGACCCCTACCATTTAAAGGCCATACTTTATACATAAGGTTCATCCACCTTATCAGTATCAACTGAAATAGATCTATTCAAAGGCATTGGCAGAGAAAACTGACAAAAAGATACATTACATGATATGTGAAGATGTCGGCCAAGGTGAGTGCTATCTGTGGATCTACTTGTCTTATATAATGTATCACTTCCTCCACGGTCCAGTTCAAAGGATCCTTAAAATAGTTTTGGATGTGGTCATTGGAGTCAGATTTCTCTGGTGAATTTGCAACTTCAATGGGAGAAGAAGAAAAAAAAATCTTAATTGACCTTATTCTGTCTGAAATAAGAGGTGCTAGTAATGGTTTTCATTCCTGAACCTTTAGTTAAGTAACCCAGCGAGAATCATAAACAAGCACGAGAAAGATCAAGGGAAAGTGAAGGTGGCTTCCCATCTCACAGAGCAGCTTTAGAAGTTATCTTACAGCTTCAAAGACATAAAACCAAAGGCAAAAGTCTGCTACTTGGGTTAAATTAGGCTAATTTAGCCAAACCAATTACTCTTTTGAAACATTTCAAGTAATTTCTCAAAACCAAAATTTCTTTGTCTGTATTAGGTGTATCCACTTCCTACACACACGCACAATCCCTCAAACATTTTCATTAATGACTTTCCATAATCCTTGTCTCTTTAGGAACCAAATTCATTCCTTTAACAAATATCTACTATCCATTGATTAGAAATGTTTTTAGCATCATCTTACTCTCAAGTACTCATAGTCTAAAATGCTTTTTGAAAAATTGAAGAAAACGCATTATTTTCTGCTTAGCTAGAGTCAGAGGTTAGTTTGACATTACTTTTACTACCTCTTTTAAAGCTTAAATGCACAATAATACTCTGGTTGAAGATTGACAGTGAGTGAAAAAACCGTCTAAGAAAGAAATCACCCAGGGAAACAAGTTAAGTGCTCACAGTTGTAGTTGTGTTGGTCACTCATTTCCTCCGGAATTTCTTTGTGTCTGCATAAATATTCATTGATTTAACTTGAACATTCGACTCCCCAAAGTTAGTGTATAACAGAAGTGGTTCTTGTGATCCCCCAGGAAGACCTGCTTCTCTAATCAAGGACATGGACTTGATCCTTTTGTTTCGTGCGTGTCAATTAGCCAATGTACCTAGTTTTAATCATTACTGTAGATAAATTTTATTTAAAATATTATTTCTGGCATCAAACTCTAATTTTATGTTAACGATGCAATGACTACAAGATTTCCTACTTTCAGTTGTACTGCTCCACCAGCCCTCGACATGGAGAAGAAAGACCTCCTCTGGCTGACTAAGGAACATGGCTCAAACAACACTACATGCAATGTGTCTCATTTTAAACTCACCGAAGTTGCAAACACGGAGAGCACAAGGGTCAGTTTGCACAGTCTCCATTACATTAGAGTTGCTTTGAAGGCTGCTGCCAAGTGCCCTGGGGCTGGCAAAGAAGGGCATGGGCGAAGGACCAGCTGCATCTGTTCTAAAAAATGGACGAAAGGACTGCACCGAGTAGACAGAGGGGGTTGGTGAACCCTGACGGAACTCTGGCTCCGCTATAGCAGAGGTGGGCTGCTCTGAATGAACAGGTGCATCAGACTGAAATGATTCACCTGCAAAGGTGGGCAGGGGATCACTTCTCTTGACTGCCCCTGGTATGGTGGGGCTATAACTTTCTGCGCTGTTGGAAACAGCAGGAGCCCCCTTCTTCATTTTCTGCTGTTTAATTTTTTTAGAAATGCGGCGGCTATAATTCTTGTATCCATATCCATATCCATATGATTTCTGGTAGAATTGAGGGGGGGACAAAAGGAAACAAAGTATTTAATTCCAGTAGTTAATTTCTTTAATGTCACACAGCAGCACTGAATAGAAAATCAAGACTATTTTGATTATGTGCTTTCTTTTTATCCTTATTTAACTCTATTGTAACTGTGGGTATGAAATATTGTTATAGTTATCAAACCTAAATTTTAGCATTCCTCTCAGTTATTAGTTCTTTATCGCTTGTAATCGATTGGTACCTTTAGGACCTAAACGCTTATCATACTTGTGAAACTTTATAATACTTACCCGATTTTGCCATAATGGTTTTACACGATAGCGTTGGATTTTTGAAACTTTTCCATTAATCACATCAAATTTCTTATCCAGGTTTTGAATAGCATCATATATGACCTATTATAATATAAGCTATTTTAGTATTTTTTTTAAAGAAAAGCAACACAGTGAAATACTCTCAAGGCACATTTTGTTTTGATTAATGGTTTTATTTGGGGGAACACACAAATCTCACAGCAATTCATCATTCAATTGTATTAAGCACATTTGTACATGTTGCCATCAACATTTCTAAAACATTTTCTTTCTACTTGAGCCCTTAGCATCTGCCCTTTCCCCCCCTACCTTATCCCACCCTCTTGAATCTTTTAGCAATTATATATTGTTATTTCATATCTTACACCTTCCGTAGTCTCCCTTGTTTCTGTTTTTTTGTCCCCGTCTGGGGCTATATATCCAACCTTATGATGGGGTCCCCCTTTTGCCCCCTCCCCTCAGGATATCCTTACTTCCACTACTGTTCCCGAAGGGTTTATCTGTCCTGGATGTGACCAGAGCTGTACCAATGTGTGTACACTGGTCTAGCAGAATTTGTAAGGTAGAAGTGGGTCATGGTAGTGAGGGAGGGACATTCAGGAACTAAGGAACGATGTGAGTTTCGTTCGGGCTGTATTGCACCCTGGTTGAATCATCCTTTCCTTGTGACCCTTCTGTGTGTGTGGGGGGGTACCTAATTGTTTACAGATGGGTTTTGGGTCTCCACTTTAATCTCCCTCAGTCACCTCGATAGAACTGTTTGTTTGGGATCTTTTGATACCTGATTCCATCGACACTTCTTGATAACACAGGCGGGTGTGCTTCTTCCATGTGAATCAAGGCACATTTCAACTGCTAGAAAGAAGTGCTCAAGCCATCAGGTATTTCTTGTTTGCTTTTTTTTGGGGGGGCATCACTGCCCTCTGGTGGTCGTGGGAGCTATCCAGCGCTGCTCCTGAGAGCCACTGCTGGATTTGAACCGCCAAGCCCGTGGGCCGCAGTCCCGCACTCAACCACTTACGCCACCGTGGCTCAGCCATTTCTTGTTTCTTACTTGATGTCTGAGATCAGGAGCCCCACACTTCTAGTAAATTATTCCCTTTCTCATAAGCACTCACAGGAGCTTGAATTCTGGAATTTAAGTATGTCACAATCTATGTGATCTATCAAATTTATCATGGGGTCCTTTCACATCTGCTCAAAGGTCAAAGAGCCTCCCATCATAAATACTGTGTAAACTACCAGACAGTGAGCATTTAGATGTAGGAAGAACACAAAACCAAATAAAACAGTTCTGACTTCAAAGTAATTTATGATCATGCAACCAACAATTAACCTTACAAACCTTTAAGCACATGCCCCTTATATGCTAATGGAGTGTGAGACTGAAAAATCAATCAAGTCTTCTTTGAAAACAGAAATTTAATTCAAGAAAAAAATTGTACTTAAAAGGTGAGAACATTTTCTTCATTCTCCCATCCATCCATTCAAATAAACACGTATTGAGGCCCTATCACTTGTCAGAATTACTTTTCTAGTACAATTGGGGACCTGGTAGAGTAGTGGTTACTAGTTGGGTGACTAACTGTGAGGTCAGCAGTTCAAAACCACCAGTCACTCCAAGGGAGAAAGACGAGGCTTTCTATTTTTGTAAAGACTAAGTCTTGGAATGGCAGTGAGTTTGGAGGAGCAGGGACAGAAAAGAAACTCAGTAAATCAGACGCATCGAGACCCTACAGGGCAGAGCAGAACTTCCCTGTAGGGTTTCCAAGGTTGTAAATCTTTTACTGGAGTGGCTGGTGGGTTCAAACTGTTGCCCTATTGGGGATCAGTCAAATGCCTAACCACTGTGCCAGCAAGGCACCCGGCCTAAAACAGCAGGTCTCCAAGTGGGCAGCACTTACATCACTTGTGAGCTTGTTCGAAATGCCAAGCCTTGGGCTCCACCCCAGACCTACTGCATCAGGAACTCCCAGAGTGTGGCCCGGGAACCTGCTTTTCATGAGTCTCCAGACCACACTGACACACGCCCACTGGCTAAATTTGCCAATGTCCCGTAAAGATTGTGTAGGGGAAAAGGAAATAGAGACAATATATACATGAAATAGACAACTGCTATGGGATTTTTAAAAAGCTACCAAAAATCTTTGTCAACAATTAAAATTTTCCTACCCAAGGATGCTGTTGGATTGAGAAACTATTAAACATCATTGCAATGGAGTTACATTCATATATAATCTAATATACCAAATTTACTAGCAAAATTAAAAATTTAGGTCCACATTTTAGAAAATCATATTCAACAAGCAGAATATTCCTACCTGGCAGTGGGTAAGAACATCCTTAAGTAATTTTTTTTGCACTTTCTTCTTTGATGTCTCAGCAGAAACATTTACCTAGTGGTATTTAATATTAAGTAGTCAATTATTTAATTCTATAAGAGCGAAATTAAACATAAAGGGGGGAAATCCACTTTATATGTGCCTGTTTAAGTTGTTTTTCTTTTTTCATCAATTTCTCAAGGGATTCCAGAAGTCTTAATAGTTAAGACAAACTAATGTGAGAATGAAAATGACAAGATCCAAAGACAGAAAAGGGGTAATAATGAAAAAAAATGTATTATTACAAAGATTAGAAAGGAAATTAATTTATACTGAAAGTTAATACAAAGTTTATCTGACTTTCCTATTAAGGAAACAAGGGAAGTAAAATGGTTAAGTGCCTCTTGTCTCATGAAAAGATGCATACAAGTTTGAAGGAGGAATATTTTCTTGAATGTGAGTTTGGAGGAACTCTAATATACAATTGTCAAAAAGAAATGAAAATCTTTAGCATAATATTTGGCATATCTTTTAACATATATTTGGCAAACAGCAATTAGCATTACTTACTTTCTGGAAAAATGCATTGTTTTGTTCATATGGAAATGGGACAGTATTTTCATCCTCATAAGGTATCCGAATTCGTATCTGAGGAAGATTTATAAACTAATCAAGAGGAAAGACAAAAGAAAGAACAGAAAGAAAAGTCCAGCACTGAAATTTTGTGTTCAGGAAGCTCCAAAGGCCTATGAGACATTCACGACATCTTTATTCATTGCAAACTTAAACAAAACAGAAACAAGAAAACAATGAAATGCTTGCAGAGCTCTTTTCTCAGTAACTCAACTATAATAAATATACTATTTCCTATGGCTAACCCATTATGTACTTCAGAGTTGAAAAGCTTCTAGTATAAAGCAAATCTAACTACCACAAGAAATGTACCAAATTGTATATGGCTTTAAAATTGTAAAAAATACAACAGTGCCACTATGTGGACAAGATGTGAAACCACTTAAGGACTTACTGTCCGCTTAGCAAATTTATCTCTAAATTGCCTTAAATATGTGTTTCATTTTTAATAAGGTCAGGTACAAATAAAAAAGTACTCATTACATTTCATCATAACTCTTTAAGAAATTATGAACTCTAAGAATAATTAAAGTAAACATACCCAGTGGATGTCTTGGTTTCAAAATACACTCTGGAAAATTCCTTGGATTATTCTGACACTGATTAAATAGCCAAACTAACATGATTAGCGAGATGCAGCTGTCTGCTTGCAGCAAAGATTTAAAGTCTCAGAAACCCAAAGGGAACGTTCAAACTCTGTCCCATAAGGTCCCTAGGTGTCAGAATAGACTCCCTGGCACCGAGTTTGGTTTTTTAGCTTGGTAGTATAAATTAATAGTTAGAAAACCAATATCATCTTACCCTTGCATTATTCTTTATGCTTTTCAAAATGCTATCACATTAATTGTGTCAAAAATCATGCTTCTGGATAGGTAGTTAAAATCATTTCTACAGAAAAAAATATCGAGGTGGCTAGGAGGCAGGAGACTTGACTGTACTACTTAAATGGTATTAACATCCATGTTCGTAGGAAAGTAATTAAATGTGGCTTTTGTTAAAGCCAGATTATATAGTTTATTGATTCAACTACAAGAATCAGGAAACTACGGAATATTGTGGAAATGTAAAACAGTCCTTCCAAATTGAAAAACTGGCATTAAGCCCATGACCTAGCAATTCAAATTTCAGATATTATCCCCAACAAAGGGAAATATATATTCACAAATAAACCTGTCCAGAGAGTGCTCAGGGCAGCTTTATAGACAATAGTTTAAACCTGAAAACAACCCAAACAGTTATCAAGAATAGATCTAAAAAATGTGGAGGGTCATAAAAAGGAAAAGTGGTCGACAGTAAAAGGGAACACACTAATCATACATTCTAACACAGATGAATTTCAAAAGCACTGCACTATGGAAATGAAATCAGGCAAAGGAGTACATATTATATTATTCTAACTATGATATAAAGTTCTTGAACAAGCCAAATCACCAAAACAATGCGTTGGGGACATGTATGAGAATATATTAGGCAGGAATATGAAATAACCTCAGATAGCAATAACATTCTATATCTTTTTGGGGGGGGGGCTCACTGCCCTCTGGTGGTCGTGGGAGCTACCCAGCGCTGCTCCTGAGAGCCGCTGCTGGATTTGAACCTCCAAGCCCACGGGCCGTACGTAGTCCTGCACTCAACCACTTAACGCCACCGGGGCTCAGCATCAACATTCTATATCTTGATAAAAGTGTGGATTCAATGATCTTGCAGTCAGAACTCACTAACTGTACAATTAAGATACAGATACATGCATGGCACTCTATGAAATCCAAATCAGTTAAAAATAACTATAACAGAACAAAAAGAATATAGAGATTTTTCAGCTTGAAATACAAACCCCAATGTGGTCACTGGAATCACTAGACATCTTTTTTGAGCAATAGGATAAATGCCACTTGACTTGGGTTGGAGCTATTTCTTTTACAAATCTGCTGGAGAGTTTCTTGGTGAAACCTTCAACTCCTGAAAAGCAATGCATTAGAATGTTTACTTCACATACTTCCAACCTTTCCTACGGGGCAGCCTCTACCTGCAATTGAACTGAAGTCCTCGGTGAATTGTAGAAGAGTAGTAAAACAAGAACTCTTCCATCTGTAATTCAGAAAATGCCGTTAGAAATTGAAGGACTATCTCAATCATTACTAGAAATGTGAATCAAAATCAAACACAATTCTAAATTGTAAGGTGACTGCTTTGAACTTGCAATTCTACAGCGTAAATGCCGGGAACTAATGAACACAAGCAATGCGATTCCTTCTTGCTTTTGGAAAGGATTTTCAGACAGGCGTTTCTCCTAGGGAGGCAGAGCACGAGGGGTGGGAAAGCCCCTGAATGGGAGTCAGGGGTCTACAGTGGATTTGGTCCCTACAGTCTAAATAGACTGGGTAAAATAAAAGTACTTCAATCCCCGCTTCTCTAACTGCCAGGTGAAAACTCATTGAGGTTTTCTCGAAGATCCATTTCATCTCCAATACTCCAGCTGTTAAATCTTATCTATCTCCTCTTTGCCGTAAAATCTTGTATTACACCGAAATAAATATGAGCACATATCTTTAGAATTGTGCGGACTCCATTTATTGTTCTGAATTATGTATATTTACTAAATTTATAATCCAACATGATGCAGCTAGAGGAAGACATTGGCGGCAACACTACCAGACGATCTTGTGTTCGAGGTTTGAACACCTGCATCCGAGTTCAGGAAAAGGGTGCATTTATGAAGGAGTGAGTTCGTTCTATTCCTCCAGAGCCAGAGCAGTAACGAGAGGCAAGAAAAGCAATGCAACTGCCGGCCCCGCTCCTCTTTCCCATCTCATTCTGCACTGGAGATACTCACGAGCCCCCAAGGGACCAATGAAGTCGTGCACTAGGTAAATGCAGATTAATACTGTGGGCAAGTTTCAAGTTCTAAATTCCTTCCAATTTGAGCTGTAATCAGATAACAAAACCAGTATAAACTGCAAATCATTGTAGCGGATTCTTACGGGGGAATACTACATAGCTATGAAAATGGACACTGCTATACACAAGCACGAATCTCACAAACATTAATAAAAACTGGAATAAAAGCAGTCAGACACAAAAGACAATATAATGGACAACTCGGTGTACAGAAAGTTCAAGAACAGGCAAATGTAAGCAATAGTGAGGAAAAAAACCTTTGCAGCCCATTATCTTTAGCTACCCTGCAGTCATTTTAACAGCACCTCATTCTCCAATCAAAGCCAGGCTATGATTTATTAGAAGCAGTCCCCCATCTACAGATATTCAAGTGACTTCTAAGCATTTTACTCTTACTAGGCACACACCAACATTTAATGACATCAATTACATTAATCAAGTTGTATACCCATCACCAGTAATCATTGCCAAATGTCACTATCACCATCTCCAGAAATTCACTGAAGCACACTTCTCTTTGGCTCTCCCCAAGTCTTGTTGCATCAACCACAGAAATGTTAAATTAGCTAATATACATAGATCTAAATACTAAGTCAATATCTTGCTGTCCCTCTACATGTCAAATAACTTATCTCCCTTAATTCACTGATATTTTCTTCTGTTCTCCAGTTGATCATGGAAAATAGCCCTTTGGGTCTTCCATTTTAAATTGTATCTATATTTCTAAAAGGGAAAGCTTACATTAGTGATACAGTACAATTTTCATCAGTAATGAACGAAAATCGACACAATTTCCTACTGTCTGGTACATTTAATCACTATTTGAACGCTCACAGAATAAGAACAATAAGGTAGTTTTCCAACTACAGCTGCATTTCTGGCACTCTATTTTTAACAATATGAATTACACTTTCGCTCTGGCTTAGCAGAAAAATACCAAAATACTACAGGTAATAATTTCTAGCTTTTTAAAAACTCCTGGTTCTGTGCCAGGTGGTATCTAAGTAAGTACAAGAGTGTATTAACTAATTTAGTATTTAGAACAACCCAAAGCAGTAGGTTTCTAGTACCATGCCCGTTTTCCTATGAGAAAACAGACAGTAAGAGAGCGTAAGTAGTTTACGCACGTCTTATGCCTGCTAAGTGGTGGAAACTGGCTCCAGAGCCTGCACTTTTTAACTTCATTATTAAAATCACCTGGATTCTCTCCTCCAGTAACAAAATAAAACCCAAACTCCTACCGTGTTCTGCATTGTCAGGAGTACTCCACTATGCTCAAACCTCAAACGTGTACTGCTGGCCCCTTACAGACAAGTGGGCCAATCCCTGCTACAAATTCTTATCGTCCGACAAAAGTTTTAGTTTCCTTTCCTCACCAGATGAATCATCATAGCTTCTGCTACACTTTTGTAAAGTTCAACCATGACTAAGGTATGCAGAGTCAAGGAGGAAAAGTCCTGAAATTCAAAGTGATGTACACCAAGTTTACTTACAAGTTGTTGTCCATTATTGGAGGTCGCCAGACACCTACCGGTGTGCATCAAGTCTACCACAGGGCTCCCGGGACTCGTGTGTTGGCGCACCCTTGCCAACCATCACCACCTTCTATCATTTGCACACCTCATGCTCCTGCTATGGCGTGTGCCCACCCCACCAGGCTGGATCTCTGCCCAAGAGAACCTTGAAGTCTGAATCCACATTCTATCAGCAATCACGGCATCTGGAGATGGCCTTGCTTTCCTGCAGTTACCAGAACACTCACACTGGGCTGCCTTGAAGGGGGTTGCCACACAGTGCTAACTACCAATAAGACAAAAGCTTTGGATTTGGATCCCAGCTCTCCAACGTACTAGCTGTGTGACTTTAAACAACTTACTTCTCTGTTTCCATTTTAAAAAAAAATCTGTAAAATCAGAATAATAGCACAAACTCACATAGCATGTGCTCGTACCCAAAGCATCCACTCCTGGGTATTATTGTTTGGCTATTCGCCCCCTCCTGCCAACCAAACTATCGTATCACAGAATCTCTGAACAACAAGCCTTTAGGGTTGCAACCTGTACTTTTCATGCACAGTGCACCTATGCACGGATCACGTGGATACTTATAAATTAATTGGCACACCTTTTAGCATGAGCCAAAGAACTGGGTCATTATTACAAAGTTTGGAACCCAAATCCAAGTTACACTTCGGGTGGACATTTAACCACTCTGTGCCCCCAAAGGAGTCCTGGTGTTAAAAGTGGCCATGCTCTGGGCTGACCATCCCAAGGCCAGCAGTTCGCAGTTTTAGTCTCCCAAAACCCACAGGGGCAGTTCTACCCCCTGTCCTCTAGGGTTTCAATGAGCCGGCATCCGCCCCATTAACAGTTAAGTTTGAGATTTGAAAACCTCAAAATTCTCACGGGAAAACTCGGGGTCCTAGCTACTGCACAATACTGTGCAATTCCAAAATCGTTAGGCGCCTCGACCTCGAGCCTGGTTCCCAGTCTGCACACCTGATGCGCCCCTTCTTTCCCACAAGGTAATTACAGCCTCTGCAACATTTTCTTGCGTCTCAACTGGGCAGAATGAAGACAGTTCTTTAAATACACCCTTTGGCAAGCCAAATTTACTTAACGCGGGAAATCATTTGCTCTTTTAAAAGACAAGCTTTGGACATTCCCCTTGACCAAACCCGAGGTGGCTTTGTGGATTCTGACTCAGGGTGACCCGACCTGGCAGAGGAGAACCCTCAAGAGGTCGAAGCCATCATTCTCACAGGAGTACATTCACCTGGTGGGTCCCAGCTGCCAACAGTTAAGCGAACAGCCAAATGCATAATCACTGCGCCACCAGGCCTCCTCCTTTTGAGACATTAAAAACCCTTTCAAAGTATTTTTTCAAAAGCCAAACACGAACAATGCCACAGAGAAGACAGCCCACAATGGATAGGCTGAAGCCAGCCAGCGCTGCACACAAGAGAACCACAAGGAACTGGGGCAACCAACTGCAAAGGGCTGACCCAGTGAAGCCTTATCAAACAAAACACAACAAAACAAAACAACATTCGGGGCCTGCGGACTTCCAAACTGCAGGCGAGGCTATCAAAAATCAAAGCACGTTTCAAACTTGGGAGACCACCAAGTTTGCCGGTGGCAGACAACTTAGCAAAACCTCTTGGTACCGTCTGCCGACCCGCAAGTAGGGTTCGAAGGCAAATGGAGCCCTTTGTCAGCACTCCATTGTCCCGCCGGACTGGAGCCCCCCTCTCTGCAGGCCGATCCTCACGCCCTGCCTCGACCCGGTCCCAAGGCGCCAGCAGCTGCTCCAGCCCAAACCGCAGGTCCGCCGGCGGCGCGGCGCCCGCTCCACACACCCCGACGCCCGTCGAGCGCGGCCGGCGGCGCGGCGTCCTCACCGCCCTGAGCAACTTGGTCGACTCGTCCTGAGCCCCAACCCCTCCGCCGCCGCCCCCCCC
>PVJH01020738.1:0-40186 GCA_004026705.1 Nesogale talazaci | reverse complement strand
TTGAACCTCCAACCCAGTGGGCCGCAGTCCCGCGCACAACCACTACGCCACTGGGGCTCAACCCTATGTTCACATGATTTTTGCTATCCTATATCCACGACCACTAGTTGTCAATAGTGCAACGCCTGGCAACAAGGTTCAGAGAATATATTTCATGGGACTTCGAGTAGCCGAATGCGTCGTAGGTGGACTCAAACTTGCAGTGCCTTAGTTAGCAGCCCCATGAGCTGACAGCGTGTGCCACCCAGAGACTCACTGTAGTTAGCATGCCCACAGATGGAATGTGTAAGCGATAGTTACACCTTCGTTGTCAACCCGTGGGACCTGAGGAACCCAGTGGCTTTTTAATACACTTTTCCTCTATGACCTGTGGTTTGTACTTTTTATGGTTCAGTTAACGTCTGTCAGCAATCAGTTAATTGGTCCTGTGTCACTGTATTGGTGCTCTGGTCTGAACACAAGAGGGGCTTGTTTTATCACTGCTATCTTTATTTGGAGTAATTAACATATCAAAGAAGACAGCCAGTAATGATAAATTGTCTTTGTATTTACTTCCATTTCCAAGGCTAATTGTTGTTGTTTTCATATACCCTTTTGATGTTTGAAAAGGGCCTCAACTGAAATTAGTAGTATAAATAAACCATTATGATCTAAACAGAAATGCCGATATATGCTTCAGATTTGAGTGTTCACCAGTAAAATCATAAGTAGCTGTAGTCTTAACTGAACTAACGAAATCTAACCCAAAGCATTTTTTATTTCCATTAGTGTTATACTATGGATTTTGAAACACCAAATGTTTCTCACTTTGGGAAAGCAAATCCAGTGGTTTACTTTATTCATTTATTCATATTTTCCATCATCCATGCAGTAATTTCATTTTTTTTCTTCGACCAGTTTGACACGTTTCATGCATGCAAACTGAATGGCAAAGATAAGCAGGAAGAACTCCCAGTCTGCAAGGAACTCACCATCAAGTGGATATTGATTATAAGCCAGAAGAACTCCTTTCTGCTATAGTTAAGTACTAGGCCAAATCCACGCTTGAATTTCAGCAAAAAAAAAGAAAAAGACAAAATCGTGACCACTGTTTATTGCCTCCCCATATGTAGGTCCATTCTTGACATCAAGCATAAAGGTAGTTGAGAATATGGTTTAGCTTTAGCAGAGTCAGCATCTCCCAACACAAATTCCAGCCTGATGCACTTTCAAACTACACAGATAGAAAACCCAGAAAATGTATACTTAGACATTTCTAAATGTCCCTTACTACATTGCAACCACCCTTCTTTTCCAAATGCTTCCATTAGTGGTTACAATAATCATCTGTAATCTTAGCTTCTAAGAACCATGGTACAAGAGCTTCTTTTATAGTTTCCCAGATGGGAAAGAACACATGTACAAGCTTGTTAGAGCTGCAGAAGCTGGAAACAATGCTATGTGGACTTATGTTTTTGGAATTCCTTGGGCTTATTGAAGCACTCAGCGTCAAACTTGGGTATCCATTAGAAATCAAATACCAAGTCATGAGCCACACCAAGAGGGCTCACACAGATTAAAGTAGCTCATAGAACAATCTCCTGGAAACAACAATTTTCACATTCAGGTTAATGTTTCAGGCACTTTACTGGATGCTAGATGATGGGTTATATAAACAGGGTCCTTCCGTTTGCGTTAGGATAGTCTCCCAGCATTCTTGGTCTTGGCTTAAACTATGGTAAAACGAGAAGTTAAAATATAGAAAAAGGAACTAATTAAAAAAGAATTGTTAGGGTCTCAAATTCTTTGCAGTGAGTTTTTACCGCTGTAGTTGTAACACAGCAGTGAGTTTGGCTGTGGGGTTTGGGTACCATGTTGTAGCTTTTAGCCTTGAACTTGAACTTGGAAACTTAGCTGTTGGAAGAAGGAATCTGAAAGTCAGTGTTAGTTTTTTAAATTTGTCTTTCTTAAGGTAACCAATCTAACTACAAAGAGTTATTTCTACACTTTGATTATAAAGTGAATTTGCCTCTATGGGTGTGGATTTTTTTCAAGTTCAATTTTAATTTTCAGATATTTAATTTTCAGATATTATAATCATTTATGTTTCATTCATTGAGACCCCTGAATACTGGAAAAACTTTCCCATCCTCATTTTACAGAAAACAAAATTCAAAAATGGATACTTTATCATCTGAAAATGAGCAAAAATGTTAAACAAGCTCAAACTTCCAATCTTTGTTCTCTTTTTATAAACCTCTAGATATAGGGAAATTAGTGTGTCAAGGGGTGGGTGGAGCTCAGGAGCAAGCAGTCAGCACTTCGTTGGAAAACACCTTTGGTAATAAGAGCTTCTTTCTGTCAAGTCTGTGTTAAAACTCACTTGAGGTAGAGAATAAACCTCTCCATTCTTTCCCCATAGGGTTACTATTTTTATTTAATAAAGATGTCTATGATTTTGTATCAATACTTTTAAGTTAGCCTGTTCTAAATTCCTTTGTCAAGGGACATAGGATGCAGGCTAGATTGCATTACTTTCAAGGAGGCTGTGACTTGAATTCAGGCAACCAGTAATGGGATATTATATGGCTATTTAAAGAGCAATTAGAAGAGGGATGTGTATGATTCCATTATAAGAGACAATGCAAAAAGATTACAGAACTGTTTATATGCAAGGGTGTGTATGTATGTCTTTTTATGAGCATGGAGAAAGAGGTGAGAAGCTACACAGCAGTTAATACTGGTTAACTTGTAAACTGGGGGTGAGGTGGGAGAGAAGAGCTTTTTCTTTAAAGACTTCTATAACGCCTGAGTTGTTAAATGCATAAATTCTATAATGTAAAACCAAATTAGGTGAAGAGTGAAAAACTAAAGAATGTGAATGGAGTTTTGACAGATGGGAGGCCAGCTCTGAGGTCTCCACGCTGTAGGGCGGCTATTCCAAAAGTTTTGGTTGAGATCACGGAGATGGTCCTGAGCCCTCCCGAGAAGTGTTTATAAACAAAACCAGAAATGCAGTGCAGTTCTCACCAGTTCCTGTGAGTATGAAGTGTGCGATTCTATTGTTTGTTTTAATTACATTTTACTCAGACCCACTGCCATCCCCCAAAATTAATTATTGTTAGAAAAGGTTGGTATTTACTCATTAATAGCAGCATGTTCTTAAAATTTATTTTACTTCAGTATTTTATTCCAAAGTCTGACAGACAGTGCTTGGAGCTTGTATCCAAGAGTTTTGTATCCAAGAATTTGGATTTAGGACACTTCATCAGTGTTAATGCCAGTTAGCTTTGGCAATCAGTTCCTGCTTTTTGCTTTAAATTATAAATCACATTAAGGTTATTAGTTTAAGGGTCATTAGTTTAGTTTATTATGGGTTATTTGGTTAACCCCACAATGTTTCGTGATGTACAAGGAGGTATCCTCCAAAAGATGGAAAAAACTTCATCCACTGGATGAAGTTTCTGTAGTTTGCCCTTTTCCCACTAGGCAACCATGAGCAACTCACTCTGAGTTAGTGCACACAGTGGGAAGGTTCTCTTTGGTCACAGTGAGTTTTTTTCATAAAAGCAGTTTCACTCCTATTTTTTTGTGATGGCTGATTTTGTGAGAACAGTGCGGCTGTGAAAGTTTATTTCCTGCCCTGGAAAAGTGCCCATAAACTGTTGTGATGTTGAACATAGCTTATAACAACTCTGTGGGGAAAAATTCAGGTGTATAAGGTGGTTTTCTTGTTTCAAAAAAGGTGAAATGTCAATTGATGAGAAACCTCATTCTGGAATATGTCAACATCCTGAATGGGCAAAAATGTGGATGCATGGTGCATTTGGAATTTGGAGTTGTTCAACCAGGTCAAACTGTTCATCAAGCTTTCTACTTAGAGGTTCTGAAAAGATTGTGAAATAGTGTGTGACAAAAAAGACCTGATTTGTGGCAGACAGGGACTGATTTTGCCACCACGACAATGCGCCAGCTCACACAGCCATCTCAGAGTACCAGTTGTGGGCGAAAAACCCAGCATGCCTCTCTTGCCCCACGCACCTGGCTCACCTGACCTCTCTCTGTGCAACTTCTTTTTGTTTTCAAGAATGAGGAGGAACATGAAAGGACAGTAATCTGAGGATGTAGAAGAGGTGAAGGAAAAAGCAAGGGAGGTGCCCTCAACCACCCAAACAAGTGAATTTGAAAAAATATTTCCAAGAATGGAATCGCAGAATTGACAATGTATTAAGTGTAGTGGAGGTGATAAGGTTGTTTTGTAAAAGAAATTAAATACATATCTTTGGGGGTAGAAGGAGTCCATTTTTTGGGGGTACCCCTTCATACATTTGCACCAACGGTGTTTTGATTTGTAAGTTTCTTGCTTTTGTTTTGTTTTGTTTTGTTTTTTTGGGGGGGCTTCACTGCCCTCTGGTGGTGGAAGTAGGAGGCCCAGCCTTTGCTCCGTGGAGCTGGAATTGAATCTCCATCCCAGTGGGCCGCAGTCCCGCGCTCAACCACTAAGCCACTGGGGCTCAGCCCCTTGTAAGTTTCTTACAACTAGACTTGTAAGATCCTGATGGGTTAGTGTTGGACTGTTAACCACCAGCTTTTCTGTTCAAAGCCTCCAGCAGCTCTCCAGGATAACGGTGAGGCCGACTGCTCCCATGAAGGTTTCTGGCCTCAGAAACTCTCTGTCGGGTGGCTATGAGTCTAAGCTGCTGAACAGCAATGGGTATTTGACACTTTTAAGATATCTATACCCGTGGTTCACATATGGAGCTGCCATAATCATTTCCCTAAAGTTGATACATATGTCATAACCCCCACCCACCATTTGCTTGTAGAGTGACACACTTGATAATGATAGATGTCTTGTGAAGTTGTGCTGTTTAAATAACTTACAACATACTCTCAAGGTGGGTGTAATTACATTGCTGGGTATTCTAATGTTTGTTGGCATTTTATAATGTAAATTGTGTTTATTACTCATATTTTCCTTAAAGGCGTAAATTATAAGCCACTCATATGTATTACTAGCAACATGTTTGCTATAAATTTTTAATTACCTTTTTGTCTAGTTCTTTGTCGTCAACAGAGTAGCTTTTCCCCTAAGATGTGAGAAAAGTGAGTTAAGTGGGCCGTGGAGTCTTTGCCTCCCTGCGGTACACTTCGGTCAGAAAGTTTGGAAAGTCATCACTCAAGAGGAGTGATGAAGTATTCGGCGCGAAATCCGGAAATCAAATCCAGTGACCACAATTCTGGTGGGCTGCGTGCTTATCACCAGTCACTTGTTTACAGAATAGGTGCCAATCACATTGTTTTCCGTTTTCTGCTTCAGGATGCAAATGAAGACCCTGGAGAAGATGTGGCCCTCCTTTCCGTCAGTTTTGAGGACACTGAAGCCACGCAGGTGTACCCCAAGCTGTATTTGTCCCCTCGGATCGAACAGTGAGTGCCAATGCCATTGACGTCCTGGGATTTGCAGCTTCGGCTTGTTAACCAAATGAGTCTTGGTGTCTCTTTTGGCACGCTTACACTCTTAAAATGAGTCCTCTTTCTTGGCTTTTGTCCTCTTTAAAAATGGAGTCACTATAACTTACTTTTTGAATATGAGTCTAGGTTGCAGAGTAAATGAAGTTAGGATTTGGCATGGCAATCTTTTGCTGAGTCTCGGAGTTGTTTTACTTTGTGATATGAATACGGTGCCTTGTAACGAGACAAGGTTTGACAGATTATTGCCGAAGTTATGACTCTGCCCACATGCTTCCTGGGGTATGTATGGTTAGAATCTAAAGAGGACTATTGAAAACATCTGACCCTTTTTTTTGGGGGGGACATCACTGCTCTCCGGTGGTGGGAGTAGGAGACCCAACCCCACTGCTGGAATTGAACCTCCGTCCCAGTGGGCCGCAGTCCCGCGCACAACCACTATGCCACCGGGGCTCAGCCCCCTGACCCATTTTTTTTTACATGTTTGTTTATTATGTTATAGTTCTTTGTTAACGTGTAACTCAGAAAAACTCAAACTCACGGCCATTGTGACAGTTCTTATGCATAGCAATCTTACAGGGCTGGGTAGAACTGTTCCCATGGATTTCTAAGGCTGGACATCTTTACAGGAGTAGAAAACCTCGTCTTTCTCCAACAGAATGACTGATGGGTTTGAACTGTTGATCCTGTGGTTAGCAGCCCAACTCATAACACACGACGAGACCAGGGCACCTTTAAAATATAACCCCAAAGCTCAGAAAACCAGGCTCAATGCCATTGAGTAGATTCTGATTGACAGGGACCATAGAGGACAGTGTAGCGCTGCCTTTGTGGGATTCAAGGCTGGTGGATTTGAAGTGCTTCAGATTAGCAAACCTTGAGGTTAGCATCCCAGTGCATGATTCATTATGCCACCAGGACGCCTGAAATGTGACAAATCCCCTTAAAATCTTAAGCCGAAAACTTACTCAGAAGTTTGGGGAAGGCAGCATGAAGTAGGTGGCTTAAAACGATGACACATTCGAATTTTTTTCTTTGTCTAAATGACTTTTTTTTTTTTTATAACTTCATGCAGGCTTCCTGGTAGAAGTAGTTTGATATATCAAGCTTGTGTTCTAAGTAAATAACTTTACTCATCATTAATCGACTGTACAAAGAGTAGTCTCACCATGTACTTATTGGCTAAAATACTTTAGTAGTTTACTTTAAAGGAAGTCAAGGTCCATTGAAAATGGATTGTAAGCAGATTTTAGTGATGATCTTGACAGATTTTTCATCAGCACAGAGCTTTTACAGATTGGGATTGAAATGTGTTATTAAAGCTCTCTGCAAGGCAGCAGTTGGGTTGGGCTGATTCCTGCCTGTGAGGAGACGCAGCCACTGGCCAGCATTCATGCACAGAGCGATTTCACCTCCTCTGTTCTTACTTTAGCGCGTGAATCATAGACATGGATTTTATAAGCAGATATGGCCCAGATGTTAATATTTGTGCATTCTCTTATTTCTCTTTGGATCTCCAGCGACACCTTGAACAGGATTTTACCACCATAGGGGCTCAGTGAGTGTAGTTATCGGTAAGAGGTCAAAGGGTGCTGGACACAGTATTCAAACCCAACCCAATGCTCTTGGGTGGTCCGTTCCAGCTCCGGAGCGGAAGATGCCCCAGGGGGCTTTCCAAGGCCATCCATTTTTATTGATGCAGGCATCATGGAATGACTGACGGGTTTGCGCCACCCAGTCTTCAGGGTCATAGCCGAGTGCTTAACCTCTGCGCCACCAGGGCTTCCTGGAAGAGTCTGGCAATGACAGAAGCTCTGGAGCCATGCAAATCTGGCTTAACCCAGCTTCGACCACTTTCCAGCTGGCATGCTGTTTAACATCCCGTCAAGTCCAGATAATCATAGCTCTTTCATGCGCTGTTTTGAGGCTTATATTAAATAATGTTCGGAAAGCACTCATGGCAGTACCTCGCAGTACAGCAAACACTGGGCAAATAGTATCTATGCAGGCTATTAGGTTGAACTCAGGAATGAGTGAGTGAGTGGCTAACGGGTAATTTGGACAGACTAGGCGGGGATTGGGAAATAGTGAACAAATTCTCGTTCCCAAGTAGCCATCTAGGAACTACTTCATGAGTTGAATTTCAGTGAGGAGAAAAGCCAGTGAATGAAACAATCACAAGAGCTGAGTAATGCAAATGCATCAGTTAGCTGCAGCCCAGAATTGGCCAGCTCAGAACAACTATTTGTTTGTTTTCCCCAGCAGCCAGGTTATTTTTTTCTTGGAAGTTATGGCACCCAGTTTTCTAATAAAGTTGCTAATAAAGTGGTTCTCGTTTCAAAAATGTAAGAACATGATATGAAAAATAATTCCTGAAAGGGCTATTTCAAAAGTTCCCTTCCCAGGTCCAAAGTCTCGGGTCCTGCATGTCTGTTTTCATAGTAAGAACTGGCCAAGCTTCAGGGATCTACATATAACCTCCTCTCTGGGGCATGGCCAGCAGGGAAGTGAGTGAAGGGACACATTGGTCAGTATATGATAGAAAATAGCAATTTGTAAATTATTAAAAGTTCATGGGTGGGGGGAGGGAGGGAGGAAGGGAACTATGGGGAGGTGGAACTGGGGGCCTAAGTGGAGGGAGTTTGTTTTCAGAGTGATGATGGAAACAAGTGTGCAAATGAGATCTGCATACAATTGATGTATGTATGGATCGTGAGGAGAGGTGTAAGAGTACCCCAAAAAATGATTCATTTAAAAAAAGGGGGAGAGGGGAAAGAGGAGGTTTTTTTTTTTTTTTTAAAGAGGACCTTATACCAAGAGCTCAAGTGGAAAATGTTTGGAAATGAAGACGACAACATGTGTACAAAAGTGCTTGATACAGATGATGTACTGAGTGTTATAATGGCTGTAAGAAGCGCCAATAAAATTATTAAAAAGAAAAAAAGAACTGGCCAAACCTGACCTTGCCAAATCAAGGTGGCTGTTACTGTACTTTGCTGTCATGCAGCTGGACCCTCGGCTCGATGCGGCTACTTCAAGGTCCCTTAATGCACCTGTGCTCCTTTGCCTCCTTACTTGACTTTGCGAAATTGGTTTCCTTCTTGTAAAATGGCCTCCACATCCTGTTGAAATAGTGTATGTTTCCTATGGCTTTATTCGGGAGCTTTGGTGGTGCAGAGGCTAAAGTCAGGGGTTTGAATTCACCAGCTGCACCGTGGGAGAAAGATGCCGCCGTCTGTTCCCACACAGCCTTGGAAACCCGAGGGGACAGTTTTGCGCTGGCTTGCACGGCCACTGTGCACTGGGCAACGAGGGGGGTTGACTTCGTCAAATGCCGTCTCTAGCAGTCCCCATGCCAGAGCACATAGTCCAGTCCTCCCCAGAATTCTCATAACACCGAATTTATATTATGCTTCTGATCGCCTCACTCTGCCTTTAATGAGTAACGTACACGTCTTAATCTTTCACTAAGTCACAAAGTGCCCGAAGGACAAGGAGCACAGGTTTTCATTCTTTCAGCGCCTCGCACAAGCACAAGGCTCAGTCCACAAGTGCCTGTTGGGCGGTCCTCACTGGTTAATGTGTAATTCCCACCAGGAAACCTGAAAGTGCTGTTCTCAAAGGTCTTACATTTTCCCGGTCGATGCAAGTTCAGCGCTGTATTCGCACTCCTAAAGGAAACGGCCCCAAGTGCTTCCCTCGTGAAGTAGCCGTTTTCAAACTGCGGTTTGAAACAGAAATCGAGGTCTGGCTTTTGAAGGGTTGACATGTTTGCAGGAGTAACTGGCCCGCTGCATCTCGCAGGATGGGGAGCAGAAATAATGCCATTTCGATCGGAGTGAGACCACGAGATAACATTTGAAGAACCATGGGTGTTGCCAGGTGCTGTCAAGTTTGTCCCGGCCCCCAGGCTCCCCGTGTGCAGCAGCACGGAGCTCCGTCTGCCTCTGCGTCGTCTTCACAGTTCTTACGTGTGAACCCTTGTTACAGCCGCCGTACCAAGCCGTCGCTTTTGCAGCCCTCCTGTTCACCCCGCTGCCTAGTCTTCTCCCGAGGCTGGCCTTTCCTCACAGCATCGTCAAAGCGACTGGAGAGGCAGTCTGGCCATCTGTGCCTCCAGGGCTCTCTGGCTGGGCTTCTTCCAAGACAGAGGGGTCTGTTCCTTTGGCAGTTCTAGGTACTTGGAGTTGCCCTCACTAGCGCTGTTGTCCACATGCATCCATTCTGCTTCCGTTGTCTGTAGCCCATGTCCAACTGTCACATGCCCATGAGACTGTGGAAAATACCCTGACTTGGGACAGGCGTACCTCGTCCTTGTTTTTCAACACTTTAGAGAGGTCTTGGGCAACAGCTTTACCCAGGTAGTGTGTCTGTGATATCCTGACTGTTGCTTCCCTGAGCATTGAATTGCTGCATAAGGAGAACGAGGGGAGACCTGTGGTGACATCAATCTCATCTCTGTTTGCCAGGATGTTCCCCCACGGTCTAGTTGTATGAGCTGGGCTGTGGTTGGCATGGTCAGCCGTTCGAAACTACCAGCCACTGTGCGGCTGAAAGCCAGGGCTTTGTATTCCTGTGAAGAGTTACATTCTGGAAACCCACAGGGGCACTTCCATCTTGCCCTACAGGCGCACCAGGAGTAGGCATCGCCGTGGTCAGTGGCAGGAAGTTTTTGCTTTTTACGTTGAATTGCAATCCATGTCGAAGGCTGCGGGCTCTGATCTTCATCAGCAAGTGCTTCAGGTCCTCTCACTATCAACAAGAGGGCGTGTTATCGGCACAGGGCCGGTGGTTCCTAAGCTTTCCACAAATCCTGATCCCTCATTCTTCTTCATATACCCCAGCATCTCTGATTATTTGCTTCATGTTGCCCAGTTTCCCTGTTATTTCTCCACAATGTAAAGAATCGAGGGAGAGATACTAAGTGAAATGCTTTTGTTTTCTTTGTTCATGCTATCCTGTCAACTCTTAATTCTGGAAGCCTTGATTAGAGACTCAGTTTTGGAGAGTGCTGTCAAGGCTCACAGAAAAGCACCCCAGGTATACCCGCTCATAGCCGACACCTGGCTTTCTCCTTTGCTGACGCCCCACTCCTGGGGGCTTCTGCTCTGGCTCTTTCTGGGAGCTCTCAGGCCTCTGCAGGATAGGACAGTCAGAAACCGGAGGAGGCCAATCGCCTGACCACATCAGGCGAGGGAAGGCTTATAATCCTACCACCTGCTCCCCAGCAACACTGAGAAAGGCCAGGACGCCGAGAGAGACCCCGCGCCAGTCTGGCAGTCGCCACTCTGCACCAGCTTGTCCAGTCAGAGACTAAGGATAGTACCCTCCCATCAGCTCGTCCTAGAAGTAGGAAGAGACAAAGGCGACATCCGCGTCTTGTCATCACACCTAGGAAAAGGGCACAGTTTGTTGCTCCCTGAAGATTTCTGGGGGCAAAGGTACCCATGCCCCTCAGTTAACTATCCTGGCAAATGGCAACATCCGGCAGCCACATTGGGCAGAAAGGGTCCCTGTGGGTGAGGATGTGCTGAAGGAGTGCAGAGTGTGTGTCCCCGGTGCCCTGGAACAGCCCCTCTGTCCGTCCTTGACAGCCCTGGGCACGTGACTGCACGCCCTTGCGGTGTTCCAGCAGAGTGTTTCCTGGTTCCCGCTCTGCACGTAGAGACATTGTAAAGGAAACGCCCTGTGAGAACTCTGTTCTTGCACAAGCCACATTTATGAAATGCACATATCTCAGGCCCTCTCCATTTGTTTCTCACAAAATCAAGCCCAGTCCTTTGAATTAAAGGCTGAGTGCTGTGCAGGAGAAGTGGGCAGGGGAAGGTAGTGGTAAGTTTTACCAAAAAAAAAAAAAAAAAAAAAACAGCAGCAGTGATAAAAAGCTAGTGGCGAGTTGTGCACAATGGATGCAGGGTAAATATTGGGGAGAATATATATAAGGGGAGAAATATAAGGGGAGAAGCGAGTTTCTAGGTCTTCTAGGCAACTGATTTCTAGGCCACCCCCACGGCCCCTGGCAGCTAAGCTGTGAGTTTGAGGGTTACGTCATCAGAACTGGCACGGGCCGCTCCGAGGTTCCCTCCTTCGCAGCCTGTTGGCGATGCAGAAGCGAAACCCAACTCTCAGTGGGCCCGAGCGCCTTCCCCGAAAGGTGTGGGCCCCTCTCTTTGGCTGGAGCCAGTTTGTGGGAGTGGTTTGGAGAAAACCAGCTTTGTCACTCTGTTCCCACTCAGCGGATAAAAAGAGGACTTCAGCCCCTGAGGCAGACCAGGTGGCATCTTTCACAAGTACAGAATTTGTTTTTAGAACTTTTCGTTGTTAACTTCCCGTCGGCCTTGGAAATAAGCACCCCAAGCTTACCATCGCACAAATGCTCACCCTGCCTGAGGCCTGTGTGCAGGCCAATGTAGGCGACTTCATGCTTCCGGGCTAGAAGAACTGGCCGAGTGAGTGTGAGGGCCTTTGCTTGGTGCCTCAGAATACAGAAAGACGAATGAGATACAGCTCAGGTCCTTCCGTGGCTTACAATACAGAAAGGGGGACCAGCGTGTCTCAGCTCGCAGACTGGTAGAAAAGGGACACTCCGCCTTGGCACACAGACCATCAGTTCCTCCACTGATTGTTGAGCTCTTGGCTCACCTTAGCTAACCTTGTGAGCTTGATTTCATCTTCTGTAAATGGGAGTAAGTCCGAGTTTCGGCCTTATCTACTCCCCAGGGAGAATATAGAAGAAAGTGTGTACCGCACTGTGGTGGTTGGCCTATGATCAGTGTCCATTAGTGCAGCTTGAGTAAGAAAAGCCTCATGAACTACTTGGGCTCGCAATGGCCAAGGGAGGGGCAGATTCTAATTGGCATTTGACTTGGTGGAGAGGGAGCTTTGGAAGATTTTGGAAACTGGACTCTTCTAATGTAGTGTGATTTTGCTGTAAAACTATAATAGCATCAATGTATTTGTTTAGTATTTTAGGTTGTTCAATTTACTTTTCTCTCTCATTCCAATTGAGTCACATGGTGAATATTCCTAACAGGTACGTTATAATAGACCGAGTCTCTTTCCATCTCTCTTAGTGTGTCCAGCACAAATTGTCAGTTTCATCTCCTTGAAGCCGTCCGTTCTTCCCCCTCTTGCCAACTGGATTAAGTCCACATCTCTCAAGCTAGTGTTTGAAGTGCTCTGCGTTGTGGTGCTACCTTTCCTTTCCAGCCTTATTTGGAATATGTGGTTTATTATTGAGTCAAGAGTGTGAGTGTGGTTTCCTGAGCATACTAGTATGGTGTTACTTCTGTACCCTTTCCTTGGGCCGCTCTTTAGATCATAACATAGAATTGATTTCTCTCTTCTGCAGGATCTGTGCCAGTTCCATCCATCCTCTTAGAGCAGCGGTTCTCAACCTGCCAGTTGAGACTCTTGTGAAAGTGTCATCACAGGAGCAAAATGACAGCGATGAAGTAGCAACAAAAATAATGTTACGGTTGGGGGGGGGTCACCCCCACACGAGGAACAGTATGAAAGGATCATGACATGAGGAAGGTGGAGAACCACTGTCTTAAGATAGTCTCAACCCCCACTTCCTCCATGAAACGTACTGATCATTTCTACCTGCGACCCCCTTCTCCTCCCAAGACGACACTTTTCTTCTTCTGTGTTTTTGTTTCTGTTTTCCATATTATAGTACTTCTCTGAACTGCAAAATTCCTTAAGGACTGGAGCCCAGGTGTCTTCATCACCGAATCCAATTCAGCTTGCTCCAATATCTTGTTCGTGTAACGATGGGCAAGAAACATTTACTGACTCGGTTGGGTAGCCATGTTTTCTTCCTACTTCCCCAGTTCTGAATGTGAGTTTCTCTGACTTGCCCCTATTCCCGCCTCCCCATTTTCAACAGGAGCGTTAGCTCTTCCAGTCAGTTTTCACAGCTGCTTGATAGTTTATTTGGTCTCTTGGTTCAAGCACTCGATCTAACTGAATTCCCCAAACCCGGGACCGCAGCTCCGTGTCTTTTTCTGGCCTGGCAAAAGACCATGGATGGGAGGTTGTGTCTTTCCTGAGCTACAGTGACAGGACAGCTGCAGGGGCAGGTGTGCCTCTGTCCCCTTGCCTTCTGTCTCCAGGTGAAGGCTGGTGAACCACAGAAAGCATGACAACGTGATAGTTCATTTTATGTGGCTCCATGTGAATCAGGGCCATAGGCACAAATAATAGGGTTAGGACTTCACCTTATCTCTGGGAAGAATAGCATGCAATCCGTACCAACTGGTATAAGCTGAAACCTGGGCATCTAAAGAGAGAGGAAAGTGCTGAAACTAAAATGACTACTACTTGGAATTATGGATTAGTGAGAACATTAAATTTCAATAAATCATGTAAAATATGAGGACTTTAAAAGCGATAAATTCAGCATAGTGTGATTTTAAATTATTTAATACTGAATGTCAACTTAATAAGTCAGACTACATTTTTTTGTTGTTTTTGATGCTGACAAGAATTTTGTAGAACAGTTAGAAAAAGATGATAACAATATAGATTTGAAAGAAAGGATAACTCTTGCCCTTTGCTGTTTTTAATTCCTACATTGGTTGTCTTTAAAAAGAGAACTCAAATTTCTCAGGGGGATTTTGTGTTAGGATTTAAAAAATACAACAGCATAGTAAGCTTGGTTTAATTTAGCCACACTTGTGTTTACATGAGTCGCTGAGGTAATCCTATAATAAATAGTCCACTCATGGAGAATTGCTTCCTTTGGTAAACTTACAGGCAGTCTCCGAATTAACAAGTTCCATCCCTAAGTTGGTCTAGAAGTAGAATTTGCATGTAAATCAGTATGGTTCCTATCTAATGTCAGGTAGTCAGGCATGTGCCATAGTACTGAGCACATAGTGTACCTTTCTATTGTATAAAAAGCATTAAGCAATTAGAGATGCACCACAAGTCTTTAGCATAATAATAATGTGTTGGGCTGAGCCCCTGTGGCGAAGTGGTTGTGCGTGGGACTTCGGCACACTGGGATGGAGGTTCAATTCCAGCAGTGGGGTTGGGCCTCCTACTCCCATCACCAGTGAGCAGTGATGCCCCCCCCCCAAAAAAAATAATAATGTGTTAATGCATGCTACAAAGTAGCTTCCATTTGTTATTACCAATCTTTCATCTAATTGACTTTAAGGGCTGGTTTGTAGCGGTTGTCCAAGTCCTGAGTATGGCCAAGCAAACAACTGTCAGGAGGAGATGTGGGTTTAGTTTGGGGGGAGCAAGCTGTCTGTCTGACTTGAAATGTTCGTTTCCCTAGTCTGGGAGCAGGGCCAAAAGTGTTCGTGACTGAGAGTGGAATTCTGCAAAGTAAGTCAAGCCAGTCTTCAGTAGTGCGTTTGGCCTTTTGTTTGGCCCGGAGCCTCCCAAAGATCAAGAGCTCGGCCTCTGCTCTGAAACAGTACGAAAAAAGGACCAGCATGGAATTTAGCTGGGGGAGAAAAATCAATCGGCTCCCAAAGATTCTATTTTTGGAAAGGTCTGGTACCTAGCTTCCACCCTGTCCCTCCCACCCCCCAGTCACATGTTAGCGATCGCTCAGTGTTTTCATCCAGCTCTTCTTTTAGTAAGAAAATTCACATTTAGAAAAAAGTGTATATGTACATATATTTGTGAGAACTCAAGTCTCACTGGTTTGACCTTTGGCCTCTGCCTTAGGTTGTTGGACTTTTCTGCTTTTGTTTCTTTGTGGGGGTAGAGGTATAGAGTGATCGTATTTCTTTCAGATTTCATTTCCCACTCTGAGACATAATGATTAATCTAAAACTATAGCATATACTAGGCCTTCATTAAAAAAAAACAAACAAGCCTAGCACTTTTCTCAGGAGCCCTGGTGGCATAGTGGTTACACATTGGGCTGCTAACCTTAAGGTCGGCAGTTCAAAACCAGCAACCACTCCTCTGCCAAAAGGACTGTCTACTCCTGTAAAGAGTTATGGCCTGGGAAACCTACAGAGATAGTTTGACCTTGTCCTGTCTGGTCACTGGACAAGCATCAACTCCATGGCAGTGATTGCTGGTTGCTGGGTTTGTTTTTTTGAGTGAGCACCTTTCTGCTAAGCATCTTAAGATTTTGTGTATGTGTTGGGTTTTTTTCTTTAATAAAGAGGTGAATTTCATGATTTGCAGTGTAGTTCTATGATTGTGCCAGCACAAGACTATTTTGCTTACTGTGGTTTGTTTGTTTTTTTTTTTAACATGGAACGCTTCACGAATTTGCGTATCATCCTTGCGCAGGGGCCATGCTCATCTTCTCTGTATCGTTCCAATTTTAGTCTATGTGCCGCCGAAGCAAACACTACTGTGGTTTTATAGCTATGTTAGTCCTGTTCTTACCTATTCTTATGTTTCCAGGTTGCTTTGGCTAGTCAGGTGTCTCGGAATTCCAAGGAAATTGGAAGATTGGCTTTCCCATTTCTATTTGATCGAAATCGCATCGGCTCTGTAGAGCACATAGGATAGTAAACCCAATACCACCAAATAGATTGTGACTGACAGCTTCACATTATCAAGTCTTCCAACGCCTAAGCATGGCATGTCTTTCCATTTTATTTAGGCCTCTGCGGTCCATTGCAGCAGTGTTTGACACTTCTAGTGTGGAGCATTTACTTTCTTTTTTGTTTGTTTGTTTTGGGCATCACTGCCTCTGGTGGTCATGGGCATCACCCAGCGCTGCTGCTGAGAGCCGCTGCTGGATTTGAACCGCCAAGCCCGCAGGCCTCAGTCTCACACTCAACCACTTACACCACTGGGCCTCAGCCCGCACTTACTTTCTTGGTCACATGTACTCCTTAGTACTTTATTCTCGTTTATGCTATTATAAGAGACATTGCTTTATAACTTTCAGATTGCTCATGGCTGATTAACTAAATACAGCTGACTTTTGCACATAGGTCTTGTATCCTACAACCTTGTTGAACATATTAGTTCTAATAGGTGTGTGTGTGTATGTTGATAAAATTTATTCAGTCTTCCGACAATGGTGTCTAATAGGTTAGAAAACCTGTTACCATTTTAATGTCTTTCTTGCACTCAAGATAGCTTACATTTTGCTTATGTTATGAAGGAGTTTTTAAGTTTGTTTTTTTTTTTATTTTTTTTTTTTTTAAGTTTTTTTTTTTTTTGGCGTCACTGCTCTCCGGTGGTGGGAGTAGGGGGCCCAGCCCCACTGCTGGAATTGAACCTCCGTCCCAGTGGGCCGCAGTCCCACGCACAACCACTAAGCCACCGGGGCTCAGCCCTGGAGTTTTAAAGTTTTTAACCCTAATTGTTGTCTCATAGTAGAATGACTAATTCATAAAGAGGCCTGACACTCTCATACTTCTCTGCCCAACAGAAACAGCTTTCTTTCCTAATGCAGCTCACGGGGAGGCCAGAGGAACCCCGGAAGGAGTAAGGGTTCAGGCTAGTGAAGTCAACCAAAACTCTGGACTCTCCTCTTGTGTCCCAAATTCAGATGGGAAGGTATTTACAGAATGCTTATGAAGTCTTTGATGACTTCAGTACTTTTTCAGTGGGAATTCTGCTCCTTAAATAATAAATGCTGCTGAACCTTTGGTAATTGTCTGAAGTACTCACAGCTGTCTTCCCTTTCTCAGTCTCAGCACTATGGACATGTTGATCAGGATAGTTCTATTTGAATTATAGGGGGGATGAGGAGGCTGCTCTTTGGGTCAGGTCTTGACCTCCCTGAAGCTCATGTGGGTTCATAGTACTACTTCCAGGGCTCTTGACTGGCAGATGGGCTGTTGTCTCCTTTCTTTCTTTCTTTGTTTCTTTCTTTCTTTGTTTCTTTCTTTCTTTGTTTCTTTCTTTCTTTCTCTCTCTCTCTCTCTCTCTCTCTCTCTCTCTCTCTCTCTTACAAATCATTTTATTGGGGGCTCATACAACTCTTATCACAATCCATACATACATCCATTGTATGCAAAGTACATTTGTACTTTTGATGCCATCATCATTCTCAAAACATTTTCTTTCTCCTTAAGTCCCTGGTATTAGCTCCTCCTTTTCCCACTCCCTCATGAACCCTCAATAATTTATAAATTATTGTTATTTTGTCATATTGAACACTATCCACCATCTCACTTAACCCAGTTCCCTGCTGTCTATATCCCACGGAGGACCTTATATGTAGATTCTTATAATCAGTTCCCCCTTTCTACTCCACCTCCCCTCTATCCTCCCGGTATAACAACTCTTACCACTGGTCCTAAAGCGATCATCTGCCCTGGATTCCCATGTTTCTGGTTCCTATCTGTACCAGTGTACATCCTCTGGTCGAACCAGATTTGTAAGGTAAAATTCAGATCATGATAGTGGGAAGGAGGAAGCATTTAAGAACTAGAGGAAAGTTGCATATTTCATCGTTGCTACACTGTGCCCTGACTGGTACTTCTCCTCCCCGCAACCCTTCTGTAAGGGGATGTCATTTCCCCTGCAGATGGACTTTGGGTCCCCAATCTGTACTCCCCCTCATTTATAATGATATAATTTTTAGTTCTTTGATGCCTGATACCTGATCCCTTTGATGTCTTGTGGTCACACAGGCTGGTGTGCTGCTTCTATGTGGGCTTTGTTGCTTCTCAGCTAGATGGCCGCTTGTTTACCTTCAAGCCTTTAAGATCACAGATGCTATATCTTTTGGTAGCCGGGCACCATCAGCTTTCTTCATCACATTTGCTTATGCACACCTTTGTCTTCTGTGATGATATCAAGAAGGTGGGCATGATACGATACGACTTTTCTTCTTTGGTGCCTGCTGACTGATTCCACTGACCCCTCAGGGTCACACCGGCTAGTGTGCTTCTTCCGTGTGGACTTTGTGCTGCTCTTTTCTTATACCAGTACAGTTCTCTCTCCACAAGAGTCTGAATTAACCTTGTGTATTCATTAAGTATTGTTTTATTTGCTTTTCAGGTGGAATGTGGACAGTGACAGGTGAACTGCCATTGGGTTTAACAATAGAGTTCTATCCCAACTTCTTCCTAAAATGTATACACTGTATAAGATTTCAAAGGGTGATTATTTTCTACCTAAAGTCATGGTTTAAGAAGGTAATGACAGCTTATACCAAGGGCTCAAATGGAAAATGTTTGGAAATCTATGTGGCAACATGTGTGCAAATGTGCTTGATACAGGTGATGTACTGAATGTTATAATAGCTGTAAAGACCCCCAATCAAATTATTAAAAATAAAAATAAAGAAGGTAATGACCGGGGTGCTTAATGCATGGCATTTATCTATAAGTCAGAACTTCTCACACTGACTTTCTTACAAAGGATCCTCAGAGACCCTATATATAGGACCAGAAGCATCCGATTCTCAGGCCAGGTTTTTCCCATGTACAGATTTATTTCAGAGCATGTAATTTGGCCCTTTGTATATCTAACTTCAGGTCCCATAATATAGGGATAATGATTATTTTGGAGTTTTTCTGTACTTGTTAAAATTCAGACATGTGTCTTTCACTAACAGCACTAATGACTTTAATGGCTTGAGAAGCCTCCTGTTTAAAATAACAAATGATGGCTTAAGATCCTCTTGTAAATTGGACCATAAGAGGGAACGAATACCCTCTGCAGACAGATTCAACAAGAGAGAGGTCCTTCCTGAGAAATACTAAGCCGTACCATCATGCCACGTTTCAGCTGAATCAAACCATTAATTTGAAGGAGTTCTAGCACAACAGAAAATTCATTTCATGGACAACCCAAGATTGAAAGAACTTTTCCCTCCTATTTTGTAATCCTGCCTCCCTCCCTCCTCCACCCCAGCCTTTAAAACGTGTGATGTAAGATGGGGTTGTTTGGTGCCAGGTTTTCATCCTGGAACAGATTTTTATAGCTGTGTTTCTCTGAGGAAAGTCGTTTATGGCCACATGGCGATAGCACTTCGATGTTTTCCTTTCCTCCTGTGACCTGGTACATGTTCTCTAAATTTAACTTTGTCATGGTGTAACATGGCCAGCTTATTACGTGTTTTAGAATTAAATTATTTCGAAAGCAGTTATGAACTCCTTAATGATAACACTATATATGGTTCCTGAGAGGGAAAACAGCAGCAAAAACCAGATTAAACAGCATGTTACTATTATTGAAAATGTTCAGGTTTTATATTCCTACACTAAGGAAACTCTACCAAATGTGTGCATGTAAAAAGGACTCAGAGTCTTTATTATTTCTATTTGGTCATTGTTTTCAGCAGAAGCTACTTACTTATCTTTGGTGTAAATTCTTTTTAAAAGTATAGATAAATTTGGCCCTGTTTTACCTTGCTCCAAATCAAACCAAAAAAAAAAAAAAACATGGCCATTGCATCTATTCCAATCTTAGTACTCTACTAAGAGCACAGGGCAGAACCCACTGGAAGTGGTAGGTTCGCTCTTGTAAAGCTTTTCAGCCATGAAAGCCCCACGGGCCCACTCTGAGCAGGAACTGAGTAACGAGCAGTGCTCTGGGTGTAGTGAGGGAAAATCTGAATGAACATCATCGGAAGTCAGTGACAGAAACTAACCGAAATTGGACTTCTTTGCCTCACAGCCATACCCAACGTGAGAATCTTGTATTACTTGACACCCCCGACAGCCCTCTTTGTTCCAGGTCATTCTGCAGATCCTCCCTGAGACTCAGACTCTCTGCGTCACCTCAGAAACTCTTACAGACCCACCAAATGAATGATGAACCGCTATCAGGTTGCCTAGCTACCGACTGTCAGTGCTGTTGTGTGACGAGAGACTTTGCACCAAACTCACACACACACACACACACACACACACACACACACACATACACAGACACACTCCAGTGGGCTGCTCATTTACAACCAGACACTCCCCTTCTGGGATTTGATTTCAAGGTTTGGATGCTTGGTTTCATGCCAGGTCATTGGCCTTGTAATGTGGTTAGTGCTTCTGTCCCCCTCCCCCCAACTTGAGTTCATTGCAAAGTGTCTGGGGTTGTAGAAGCTTACCAGCAGCCATCCGTTTGGTCATTTCTATCCTGGCGCAAGGACAAAGCAAGAAGGGGAGAGGAGTCAGAGAGGGTTGTGAACTGGCCCCCTTTGTCATGAGCCCAGAACAAGTGGGGTGCCCCCGTCACCGTTAACTTACTGACCATCTTGATCAAGGCTTCTATGCGGGAGAAAATGCAGACATGGATTTCCAACCATATGGACTCCAGACTTCCAGGAGTCATGGAGACTGCGTGAACCCTGCACCACTGCCCCGAGATATTGTTTGAACTGAAGAAACAGTAGCTGTGCTCAAGTCGTAAACACAGTCTGTCTTAAAGGCTGTGCTCTTTTAAGAACTATCAATACGGGATCAAGTCCACAAGAGCACCTTGCAGGGTCAGATGGGACTGCCAGGGGACAGCAGTTGTGTTCATGGGAATGAGGACAGCTTAGAAAAGCAGGGCCAGAAGAGTTGTGCAACTCGGAACTGACCATTGTCATTGGTGTCACCGAGTGGCACATAGAGAAACTCTTGCCTTGATACATATTTTGCTGAGTATAGTGTCAACAACAACAACAAAGTCCATGTATGCATATATTATAAAGAATGAATCAATAACCTCTTCTCTGCAGCTTGATATGGGATGTTGGGTCATAGCTTTATTGGAAATGTTTCTCTAACATTTGAGGACTAAGACTAATTTACCTCAAAGACCAACCAGATAGACTAATTTCTACCCAAAGGTGCCATAGAAAAAGACCTGCTTCCATTATGGTTCAGAAGCACTGATGGTTCCACTGGGCTGCTACCACAAGGTGAACAGTTCAAAACTACTGGCCTCTTGGAGGGAGGAAGATGAGGCTGTCTGCTCTAGTCAAGATGTGTATGCTGAGGAACAGTTCTATGACTATGAATTGGAACTGACTTGATGGCGGGGGGTTGCGTGGCTTCCGTGACCACAGCCAAGAAAACTCTGTGGGGCAGTTCTACTCTGTAACATGTGCTGTCCCCATGAGTCAGGTTGGGCCTGGCTCTTTGGTCTCTGAAGTTTCTTATTGAGATTCCACTGCCCATTGCTATGGGGGAGTTGACCAAGGCAAGACAAAAGCAACCCAGCTTGAGCATGGACTGTGGACACTGTTGAATATGTTACAAAGATCCTAGTATTCAATCTACACAGTAAGTTTATGAAATGAAAATTCAACTCATTGCCATCAAGAATCCCACTCCATTTTTATGGTTAGAAGAAATTAGAATCAACATTTGGCAGCCTATTAATGCATATAACTCTTCATCAATAACTCTAGAATTTCAGTAGCCAATGATGTGTGCAGGATTTAGACGCTAATCCTATATTTGTTTTTTGTTTTTTTGGGGGGGGCATCACTGCTCTCCGGTGGTGGGAGTAGGAGGCCCAGCCCCACTGCTGGAATTGAACCTCCGTCCCAGTGGGCCGCAGTCCCACGCACAACCACTACGCCATCGGGGCTCAGCCCAATCCTATATTTGTTAAGATAAAAATGAAAGAGGGCTAAGCCCCAGTGGCATAAGTGGTTGAGTGTAGGACTGTGATCCTGGGCTTGGAGGTTCAAATCCAGCGGCGGCTCTCAGGAGCAGTGCTGGGTAGCTCCCACGACCACCAGAGGGCAGTGATGCCCCAAAATAAAAAAATTAAAATTAAAAAAAAAAAGAAAGAAACTAGGTATTTTTTTGTGGGCATCACTGCCCCCTAGTGGGAGTAGGAGGCCTAGCCATGATCCTGGAGAGCTGCTGCTGGATTTGAAACGCCCACCCAGTGGGCCACAGTCCCATACACAACCACTACACCACCGGGGCTCACCTAGGTCTTGTTTTTGATGTCCAGATGAACGATCGGATTGACTGCCTTGCCATGCAAGACCCTCCAAAATAAGACCGAGGTGATAGGAATCTTAACACTTTATCAAGACCATTCAAAATTCTTAGAAATGATCAGAAAAGTTTCTGAGAATCTCGTTTGTCTCTGAGTAAGTGTAGGAGGAAGCACAGTGTTCATGGGTACAAGATGCAGGTGTAGGTATGATAGTGATGCCCAACCTTTTTCTAAAATTTAATCCAGACTTACGATAGAGTCTTCTTATTTACGAGCTGTCAAGGAGCCCTGGTGGTTAAGCATTCAACTGATAACTAAACAGGCCAGCATTTTGAACACAGCAACATCTCGGGTTAGAGAGATGCGGGCAGTCGGCTTCCCCGACGAGCACGGCCTCGGAAACCCCATGAGTCAGTTTGACTCTGGCCCAGAGGGTTTCGAGTTGAAATCCCACAAAGATGGTGGATTTGGGGTTTTGATATGAGCTATGAGGTGTTTTATGCCAGAGCACCTGGATTCTGTATTTGTGGAGAAGAGGACAGTAGATATCTTATTGGTGGGCTCTCGTAGAATGTTGAAGGAGCCTGGTGATGCGTAGTGGGGTGCCACCATGGACTGCTAACCAACTCCCACCTGCCTTTTGGAGCCTTGTCCTTTCGTAGAAATTAAAGCAGCCTTTTTATCTTAAGAGATCCTTGGTGGTGCTTTCCTGGGAGTGATACACTGTTAGCTGCAAGGTTAGTGGCTCAAGTTCACCGTGCTTCCATGAGAGAGAGAGAGAGAGAGAGGAGATAAAGAGGGATAGCCCGGAAGCCCTCAAGTAGGTCACTGAGTCTGAATGGCCCCAATGGCAGTGGTTTTTGGGGTTGGTTGTATTTTTCACAAATCCTTTTTAGCTTCGATATCATTTACTTATTTGAATTTACATATTTGGGGAAAACACCCTCATCATTCAGATGAAGGATTTAAAAGAATCTTTTTCATATCAGGACATTCTTTTGATAGAATCAGCATGCATCGGTGTCTCCTCTAGCCAGCAGTTTTTCTCTAAGTGGGCATTATGCTGGAGTTGTGGCGTGGGTCTAGCCTGGATCCTGATGGGCACCGGGCTTTCCCGGCCTGGGCCCGCAGGGTGAACTGCCCCACCCTCGTAGAGCCTGCCGGCATGTCATCATCGGCTTCTGTGTACCCCCAAGGGGTGGTATCACCCTGGTTACGAGAGAAGGTAATGACTTCTTTTTCTTCACATCCCAAAGGGTAAGCTGATCACCTTGTTAGCCAGTGAATTTGAGAATCTCCTTTCTGTCTCAAAAGAGATTTCAAGCGGCCCTCGGAATATTCGCCTCTCATTTTGTGGTTGTCTGGCTCCTGGCGCCCTCCTCCCCGCAGGGCCGTCACCAGCTCGTCTGGGGCCCCGCAGGTGTGGTGGCTCTCCTCCCCCTGTCCGTCCAGCTCCACAGCGGAGTCGGTCATGGGTCGGTTCTTAAACCGGACACTAAAAGTTCTAAGTGGGAGCAGCTCCCCCCCCCCCCCACTAAGCAGTTGCATTCCCATTTGTATGTGCGTGTTGCTTGTTTTGACTCTGTGACATGTTTTGCCATGGAAACCACTTAGTACATAGTTAGGTTACCAAGGAGACTGGGCACACAGGAGGATTTCATCAAACCATAGTACCCTCCACGTGCATAACCACATTGTGAAGGACAAAGCCCAACCCATGGTGTCCCTCTTTGGTGACAGCACAGCTTGCTCCACTAAGGAATGGGGCAGGGAGCCAGCCGTGAACAAAACAGACCCGCTTGGAGCGCCCAATCGAAGGCCAGAGACCCGAGGCTCGTGGTTCTGCAAAAAAGCAATGCAAGGAAAACACCGTGCGTGACCCCAGCCTCTCCCAAGTCTGGAGAACTAAAGCCAGAGGGGTTGCAGTGTGCATGAAGTGCCTTCGTTCCCATGAACGACTGTCTCCGCTAGGACCGTCGTCTGTGTGGGCCCAGAGAGACAGCTCACACAGGATGTGGGATCTTCCCACAAGAACAGATTACCCACCATCGAGGCTCACTAACCCGAAGAGCAAGCCTATTTTCCAGTTAGATGCCACTAATCACTGTCACCACAGGATAGAAGAGCCCCCGGCCTGGTCTCCTGTTCAGCAGACAAGGAGTGAAATGGTAACAGTATTATTTCAGTTTGTGGCTTGCAAAAAAAAGGAAAGTGATAAAAATATATATATATAACAAAACATATGCCGTCTCCATAATTTTTACATGCCGAATCTATTGGCATTTATTGCAGTCTTCAAGTTGTGCAGTATTTTTGTTATCATTTCCCAAGTCATTCCACCGCCCTTCACGTAAGCTCAGTCCTCCCTTACGCAGAAACGTTCTCTCCCTCTACCCCTTCTCTGGGAAACACAAATAATCTTTGCCATCTATACATTTGCTCATTTCTTATAACCAATGTCACATACTATTGCCCGTTGGAGATGTGGGTTAGACATTGGACTGCACACTGCCAGGTTGGTGGTTTGGGCCCCAGGAGCAGTCAGTACAGGAGAAAGACAAGGCCCTGCAGAGTTACTGTCTTGGAAATGTTAGGTAGTGTTAGTCTGCGTGGGTGCCATTGGTTCAATGGCAGCGGTCTCATGGGGTTCAGTTTTCAAGCCTCTTTCATGTCGTAACACTAAGCAGGACTTCATTTCTCTTTATGGCTGAGAAATAATGTTTATATATATATGAATATCTATATCTCTATATCGTTATAGATACATACTGTTTATTTGTTCATTTTCTGTTTATTTGTTCTTCCGTGAATCACCATTTTGATCGTTTCCAACATTTGGCTTTTGTGAAAAGTGCTGCAATAAACATCAACAGGTTTCTGGTTGTGTTTTTGCCATTACTTCTTCTAGAAAGATAGATAGATAGGTAAATAGATAGATATGATTGGCATCGCCGGTTCACATGGGGGATCTGTGTTCAATGTTATGAGGGACCTTCAGACCTTTCCAGTGACTGTAACATTCTATGCTCCCACCAGCAATGAACCCACCATTAGATTTGCAAGTGAGACAAAGCAGGAAAGGTATAGCCATTCCCAGTTTTCAGATTTAAAACTAACACTCAGACCCTGTAAAGGAAGGAAGTCACCAACCACTGGAGCTCAAACCTCAGGACTTCCCTGGCTTAGACTTCTCTTTCTTCATGCCAACGCCTGGCTTTTGTACTTTTGGCTTCCTTTAACTCTGCTCACTCCTTGATGGGTAAATGCTCACTTTCTCTGGGTTTTCGCTTCAGTGCTTAACGTCTCTCATTGAGAACCAAGCTTCCCTTTCTGACCCTTTAATAAGTGCTCATGGTACTTCGGCCCTAACACACCTGTTCCTTCATCAAATGGGCATGTTAGGACAAATTCCTGCTGCAGTTTATTTATTAGTGCATTGGTATTTTGCTTATTTTATGGAGTGGATTAATGTCTTCAGGCACTCATCTTGATGGTTAATAATTATATTTTATTTTATAAGCTACTTTTTTCATCTGAAACTTGCATTATCTTCCATTATATGGAGCAGACTAGCTGATAGAGCACTTGTCTGCCATCTCAATAGCAGAGAAGAAGAGAAGGGAACGGTTTTGTTTATCTGGTGCCGTTGTAATAGAAGTAGCAAAAATGAATGACTTACAAGAACACATTGATTTTCTCACGCGTCAGGGGCTGGAAGTCCGATCAGGAGGGCCAGCCAGTTCTAAGGGAAGGCTTTCTTCCCCTGTCAGACCCAGAGAAGAGTCCTTGACTTTTCTTAGTTTCTGCTCCCGGACAATTTTCAAGTGGCCAAGCAGTTTTCTTACCTCAGCTTTGCTTTTTCAAGTTGTTCAATCTATTTTATATCTTTCAAAAAACATTGGCACAATCTCAAGCAAGCTTATATCAAGGCACAATTAGTTCTTGCCTCATTAACATAAGAAAGACAGCCTATTCCCAAATAGAATGATAACCACAGGCATAGAGATTAGGATTCCTAGTACATGCTGTTGGTGGGCACGAGTCAGTCCATAACATTCAACCCTTTCCCAAAAACCCATAACCATTAAATAGATTCTGACTCTTAGCAACGCTTTGTAACATTTCCGTGGCTATAAATCTTTACAGGAGCAGATAGCTTCCCGTTTCTCCCTTGGAGTAGCAGGTGTGTTTGAGCAGTTAACCCTGTGGTCAGCACTCCAGTGCTTAAATGATAACACCACCAGGGCTCCTTCTGCATCACCCTCCCCTCCAAACTTATGTCTTTGTCACACGCAAAACACATTCCCCAAAGTCATCTCAAGCATCACCCCCAAACTCTTAAATCAACTTCAAGTTCCAAATTTTATCTTCTGAGACTTAAGAACTCTTCCATACTGACTCTGGGGACAAAGTTCTTCTTGACGTATGAACTTATGAAATCTAGATTACAGGTTATCTCCCTCTAAAGTATCTTGTTGTTTGTGTGTGTGTGTTTTCCCCTCCAAAGTCTCTTGGTAGAGCATTCATGGTGTAGGCATTTTCATTTTAAAGAACGGGAGAAAAAGGAATAATGGGCACCAGGTGAATTCAGAAAGCAGTAGAATACATTCCATGAACTCTCAGGGCTGCCGTGACTGTCCCCTGAGATCACCCTCCAGGCCCTGGCCATCCCCTCGGGGTTCTGGTGGAGACAGACCCCCAGACCCTGGACTTCAGCTTGGCCTTCCATGCCTCTGGGATGGCAACTCGCTTCCTCTGTTTGGGCAACCCCAGCCTCCTAGTCCATTTGAGTGGCATCCACTCCACTTTTAGCCCTGCCAGGCCCTATTCATTGTCCCTACCCCCCTCAGCTTTTGATGCCCTGGTATACTTTCATGGCAGCCCACACTCCAAACCTGAGTTGGCAGAGATTCAATTCTTTGTGTCCTTAGGTTACTCATTTTATTGGGGGCTCGTACAACGCTCATCACAACCCATCCACCCATCCATTGTGTCAAGCACATTTGTACATTTGTTGCCATCATCATTCTCAAAACATTTGCTTTCTACCTGAGCCCTTGGTATCAGCTCCTCATCTTCCCCCTCTCTCTTCATTCCCCTCGCTCATGAACCCTTGATAATTTATAAGCCATTTTGTCATATCTTATACTGTACAATGTCTCCCATTACCCACTTTTCTGTTGTCCATCCTCCAGGGAGGGGGTTATATGTAGATCCTGGTAATCACTTCCCCTTTTCTACCCCACCTTCCCTCCACCCTCCTGGTATCGCCAACTCTCAGGACTGGTCCTGAAGGGATCTTCTGTCTTGGATTCCCAATATTTCTGGTTCCTATCTGTACCAGTGTACATCCTCTGGTCTAGCTGGATTTGTAAGGTAGAATTGGGATCATGATAGTGCGGGAGAGGGGGAGAAGAGTAAAGGGAGGAAGCATTGAAGCACTAGAGTGTGTCCTTAATTTATAAAATGGAATTTTCCAAGTATTTTCATTTTGCACAGTTTGTGTTTAAGCCCATCACCAGAAATAGAGAAAAGATTGAAGTTGTCAAGGATTTCATTTTACTTAGCTTCACAATCAGTGCTCATGGAAACAGCAGTCAAGGAAGCAAATGAAACAACAACAACAACAAAAAGAGATCAAGTGATATATTGCATTGGTTGCAGCGGACAGATCCGCTGCTGCATGCACCTGCTTAAAAGTGTTGAAGGCGCAGAGGTCAATTTGAGGACGCGCATGCATCCCACCCCAGCCATGGTGTTTCATTCGCCTCCCATGCGTGTGACAGCTGGATAAGGAAGATCAGGGGAAGACGGGTGCATGTGAAGGACCGTGTTGGTGAAGAATACTGAAAGTACCATGAACTACCTGAAGAACCAATAAACCTGTCGGGGAAAGTCCAGCCAGAATGCTCTTTAGAAGGGAGGATGGGGGAAGTTTGCCTCACATGCTGTGGATATGTTACTAAGAAAGACCAGTCCCTAAGGAGCCCTTGTAGTGGTATCGTGGCTACGTGTGGGGCTGCAATCTGCAAGAAAGAGCAGTTTCTTGAAAATGACATCATGCTTAGTCAAGTTAGAGATAAAAAAGAGGGAGTTCCTCAGCAAGAGAGATTGTCAAAGGAAACCAGCCTCCACAAACCGAAGAGCCCGAAGGCACAAATGTCTGACGATAAAGATCTTAGTAGAGTCATAGAGGACAGGAAAGGGAGGAGGGAGAATAAAATAGAGGAGTTAGACACATTGTATGGTAGCATGCTCACCTTGGCTCCTCTTGATGCACGGCCAGAAACTGGGAGAAGGGAGAGGGAGCCTTTACTAACTTGGGACATTTATAGGTTGCCTTAAGACAATGCATATTTAGTAGTCACATGTGTCACAAAGTGGGTGGTATCGACATTAAGATCCCAGAGTTCACAGGTGAGGAAACGCCCCTGCAAGGGGGGTTGGCTGTCCTGGCTGAAAGCGAGAACAAAGGGATAATGTCTGCTGCTTCTATAGGGAGATATAACCCACCGGGCACTCACTTTAAGGCAGCCTACCTGGTAAAAGGGCGCATCTGTAGGAATGATATTTAAAGCATGATAATGTACCTGGATTTTACCTCTTAGCTCATCAAAGTGGAGGCTTTCCTACCATGAAATACCAGCTTTCCAGGTTCCCTCTGTGACAAGTTAGGTAATATAGTCCTTGTCATGTCTCCCTCAGTGTTAGTTTCCCACAGTGGACACGGAGGCTGCAACAGTGGCTCAGACATGATGATCTTTGTGCTGCAGGCACAGGACTGATGGTGTTTCATGGTGTTGTACATCGGGTCCCTACGAGTTAGGACTGATCTGCTGACCCTTAACAAGAACAGTCTCACGTGCCATGGCTTCCTCTTAGAGCAGTGGTTCTCAACCGTCTAATGCCACCATCCCTTTCATACAGCTTTTCAGGTTGTGGTGGCTCCCGACCATAACATTATTTTCGTTGCTACTTCATAACTGTCATTTTGCTCCTGTTACGAATCCTCATGTAAATATCCGATATGCAGGATGCATTTTTCATGGTTACAAATTGAACATAATTAAGCATAGTTAAAGCACAGTGATTAATCACAAAACTATGTAAATATATGTTGTGAAATATTTATGTGCTTTCCCCTGGTCTTGGGCGACCTCCATGAAAGGGTCACTCGACCCCCAAAGGGGTCTGGACCCACAGGTTGAGAACTGGTAGCTTAAGTAATAAAAGGAGAAGGGAGAGAATTGGAGTCAATTCACTGCTCTTCCTGATAAGTTAGGAGCAAAGTGATGTCTGTCTCTGCCTCTAAAGATGTGGGAATTCTGTTGACAAATGTTGGAACTTGCAATGAAGGAGACCTGGTGACTTCCTGGGTTACCTGTTGGGCTGCTAACCACAAGGTGAGCAGCTCAAAACCACTGGCCACTCCATGGGAAGAGATGAGTCTCTCCACTCCCATCACGATGGACAGTCTTAACAACGCACAGAGCAGTTCTGTTCTGTCTATAGGGTCATGCTGGGTTGAAATTGACTTTGAGAGCAGAGAATTTGAACTGTATTTTTAGAAGATAAAGTTAACAGTGTAATTTGTATTTCGGTGGCCGTTAAAAGAGTACCTGTTCTTTATTTTTTAATTAATTAATTTGTTAAAAATTTGGGCTATTGGATGAGGTTTATGGGGGAGAAGACCGGAGAGTCTGGAGAGCACCAATCCAGACATGGGAAGGGGCCCCACTGAGCATGACTTTTATTGGCAGACTGAGAAGGCAACAGCTTATTTCTGATTGGCTCATATAACTTAAGGAGCTCATTGGTCAAGGAGGAATCTAAGCAGTTACAAGAGGTTTAATTAGGCTTACGTTTTTGTGCTTTGGGGTGGGATGGGGAAGAGGCAGAAATTTAGGAGTATAATCCACCTGACGATCAATGGCATTTTGTTAACCAGGAGACTCCAGTTTGACTTCGTTTCACATGTGCCAAGTGTATGTGTCTTTGTGGGGTTCTGCCCCCATCTGTCCCCATTGCTGTCTGTCCATGCATCCTTCTGCCAGTTTGCGACATCTGGGCACTCTCCTGTATGCCTGCCGCTGAGACATGTGCCCTGCGGTGTATATCCATCTGCTAGCCCGTCCCCTGGCCTTTTGTCTCTAAGGGTAGTGTACACTTCGGGGAAGGGGTCTGCATACGTCTGAATCTCCCTCGACTGTCCTGAATGTGTGCACTCAGTCCCAAGAGCAAGGGACTGGTGACGCAGCGCGGGGTGAAGATGATCCAGAAGAAGACCACACCAATCGCTGTCTTGGTCTGCAGTACCGTGCTTGCTGGGCGCAGTATCCGGAGATCCTGATGCCGCTTGTGTACTTCTCAGAGTGGGCACAACCATATCTTGACTTCAGCCTGGCCACTGCCTTTCTACGGTCTGTCTTGGACCTGCTGTCCCAGGGTTGCGTGTTCATGTCCTTCACCCTCCTCCTCTCCAGGAACATCTGTTCTTCAGATGTCACCTACTTGCTGAGCATCTAGGAAGCTGCTGGTGCAGAGCAGGGCTTCTCTCTTAGAAAGGCTCTGAGGCCTGGGGACCTGCCTGGACGTCAAGGTGATTGTGTTCCAACCCTGCTTTTGGCCTCTAAGTCCAGCCACCTGAAGCCTGTCCTCTCTGGGTTTGAGTTCTCTCACTGTAGCACAGGGATCAGAGGGGAGGACCTTCCCAGCAACTGCATGTGCATTGTCGTTCATGGGCATTTCAACATTGTGCTCGTAGGAAGAGAATCTTCCGGAAACATGACCGTGAAAGTGATGAAAAGTCTCCTGGTATTATCCATGGTCCCTGTGAGTTGCAGTTTGTAATGAGAAACCTGTAGGTTAACAGCTCCCAGAGTCCGGTTCTTACCTGCATCTGTTTAAAAATCATTTTATTGGGGACTCATACCGCTCTTAACATAATCCGTGCATGTGTCAAGCACATTCGTACATGTGTTGCCATCATCATTTTCTAAACACTTTCTCCTTGAGCAGAATCTGATTCTTTTAAGAAGATGGGAGAGGCAGAAGGCAGTGGGTGGGAAAGACAGGCAGTGGTGGTGGTTTTCCGGGGTGGGGGGGGGGGCCTGAGGCGTCTCTGATTCACAGTGACCCTAAACACTGCCCAGTCCTCCAGCCTTACAAATGTCCTTATGTTTGAACCCGTGGCTGCAGCCACTGGGCCTGTCCAGCCTGCCAAGGGCCTTCCTCTTGCTCGCTGCCCCTCTATCTTACCCAGCATGACGGTCTTCTCCCAGGACTGACCCCTGCTGACAGTGCACCCTGGTGGTGCACTGCCGTAAGCAGTGAGCTGCTGTTCCTAAGCTCAGTGGTTCGAACCCCCCACCTGCTCCACAGTTAAAGGATAAGGCAACCTACTCCTGTAAGTATTTCAAGACTTGGAAACCCACAGGGGAAGTTCTGGACAATGATTGGTAATCATTTATGATGCTCAAGCAGTGTTCAGGGTCTTTCATGATATCTTCGTTGAGTTGTTGTGGTTTTACTTCACTCAGTAGGTTTTAGCGTAAGCATGGATGAGATTTTAAAGTTTCTCTTGGATATGATATCTACGGCTTTTTATTTGACTGCTCGTGACATGCAATGCCAGGTTTATATCTACCTGTTCCAGCCACATTGGATGCCCTTGGACACAGATACCTAAGATGACTCTACACAGTCCAGTTGGTCTACAGTAATTCTTAAATGATGAGCTAAAACAAATAATTTTAATCTTTGTTAGTAAAAATGAGGAAACTATACTTCAAACCAAGATAATTAAAAATATCTAAATGCTAAAATGGGGCCCTTTTCTTAGTAAATTAAAAATTTTAACATTCACTATTTAATCTAACTGTAGATTTCACCAAAGAACACTGTTTTCACAAACAATATGCCCACATAAAATATACGCCCACACATATAGCACATGTTCGCTTGATGAAGTCAGTAGAAACAGTTCTGGTACAGTGCACTTGTTCATATCCCTCGTATGTCCTGTGACATTTCCCAAAGTAGATTAAGGTCACACTCACCTCCAAGATTATAGGTAAATCATATTGTTGTGTTCATTTCCCCCCATTCTGTTCATTTTCTTAAATATGCTTACGTGTATAAAAATAGTCTGGAAATGTTACTTTTGAAAATAAGCTTATGATAGAGATACAAGCTTTGGACAAGAAGTCATGGGTCACGTTTGCTAATTCTTAGTAATGAGCCATGGAAGCAACGATTTGTTTCCAGGAAGTTCGCTTGATCATCCCAGGCAGCCCCGGAGTTCTAACCCTCTGATTTACGGACAACTCATAATTGCCTTTACACCCAAAAGGACAACTCGCCATGGGGGTGGTTGCATAGATCTTATGAGTGTGACTGAACTCCTGAGATGTCTGATAATGTGAATTGTGTGCCGCCGAAGCTGTTAAAAATAAGCAAACTCATTAGAACAAAACACCACCAAACTTAACTGTCATCAAGTAGATTCCAACTCACGCCAATCTTCCAGGATGTCGCCAGTCTGCCCCGTGGGTTTCTGAGCCTGCAAGTCTGTTCAGGAACAGGACGCTTCATCCTTGGAGTTTGGAGTCCAGCAAGTAACCCATCATGCCATTCGGGTTCCTTGTCCTCTAATCTTAGGTCGATTTGCCTTCAAATTTAAAGGATTGACTAGACGGATCCCTGCTGGAACAAATTTAAAGGATCTCTGGTGGAGCAGTCAAGGACGTGCACCTATCCTCAGTGGTCCACAAGTTATCTGCACAGTTTGCCCCAACACTTTAATTCAATGGCAGCCTTAAAATATCAGCACCAACTTGACATCACCCAATGACAGCATAGATTCCTAAGTGCAAGCAGAAGTGTCTTTCTAAGAATGACCTCTCAGAAATGAAGGAATCACTTCTTATTTGGTTTGTTATAAAATCCTCATGCATTGGGGGCACACACTTAATTACTTCAGTTCGAACAACAGGGTTCTCTGAGAAAGCCATGTGAGTCGGAGGAAGCCTTAGTTCACACTGCTTTTGAATGCTTATAAAGGTCACCTGATGGAATCCATTTAAAAAACAACCAGCAAGGAATTTAACAACTCTCAATAATCTTAAGTATAAGCCTTCAAATTTTTCAAGCACGATGAGTCTTACAAGGAAGCCCTCATGGCAGAGCTGGGGAAAGCTCAGCTGCTCACGGAAAAGTACCTGGTTTGAATCTGCAAGCTGCCCCTGGGGAGAAAGATGTGGCTGTCAGTTTCTGTAAGGGTTCTTGAGGCACTGCCATCAAGTCCATTCCCACTCACAGGGACCCCACAGGGCAGGGTAGAATTGCCCCTGGGGGTTTCTGAAACCGTAACTCTTTATGGGAGTAGAAAGTCTCACCTCTCTCCCACACAGCAGCTGGAGGTTTCAAACTGCCGACCTTGGAGTTAGCAGCTCAACGTGTCACCTAGTATCCCACCAGGCCTCTTTCCTTGGAAGGCCTGTGTAGGTACGTCCTCTCTGTGCCAGAAACAACCCAGCAGCAATGGGCAGGGCTACGTGTCCTGTAATTAGGCTTTAAAATGGTCCATTAAAAAGTCAGTAAGTAGTTTTATTATAGAGAACATGGATGAGAAATATCCACTGCCCTACTGTTTGCAGATGCTACTTAAAACCTGACATTTGCAGAGCTGGCTCCTACCCCCCCTTCCCGCCCCCCAGATTCAGAAGTACTATGTCTCAGGCCACTTAGATGAACCACTGTCTGATGACTCAGAAGTGGTTCGAATAATATCAAAATGCCAATGGTAAAGACATGGAGAGTTTGAATGGGGCGTTTACTGTGATAGGAGAGTAAGAGAAGCATAGTTCCTACTGCATAGGATCTTAATATTTGAATTTGAATATCTATGTAACTAAATAAGCATTTTAAGTACTCATTTAGTTTTGCTACTTGTGTGATTAAAAGGTTATAGACACGAAGGCTTCAAAAAGTTTATGGAACATTCCCACGAGCCTTTAATTCTGTTTTCCATGAACTTTTGGGAACTCCCACATATTCAAGTTGTCCAGCCCAGCGAAAAAGATCTCTGTTGGAAAAGTAAGGACCCGTCTTCTGTTTGGAACCCTGCTGCTTTTGGATGAATGTGAATGATCGCCCGACAACCAGCCAGATACAGATGTGACGTCGGCGAGAGTGTGAGTCCAGGAGAAGCGAGCGGCGCTTCTCTAGTTCTTGTGGGAGAGGGAGCCTGCTGATGAATGGTGCCTTCAAACAAGAAGAAAGAAAACAAGAATAGTGCTGCTGCTGAGTGGAGCCTGCCTTTCCTGAAGGACCGACAGAGCAGACCACTTCCTGGGGCTTCTGACACAGGAGCAGGCAGCTCCATCTTCCTCTGGGGGAGCAGTTGGGGGGAGGAGTTGTTGAACTGCTTGCAAGCTGGCTGTTAGCAGTCCACTGCTTAAGCCCTGGTGCCACCAGGCTCCATAAACCAAGAAAAAGCTGGCTGATGTCAAAACATACTATAGAAGATGTATGAGCATAATTCAGCAAGAGAGCGGTAATGGGACATAAATTCAAAGAACCACGTTCATGTTAATTTTACCAAAGCGTGCTCATCCATTTATTAATTTAATGTTTCAAATTTAATTGACTGGCTTTTGCATATTCCTATCTCTGTTCGTGCATTCGTCTTGATCAGATAGTTGTAGGAAAACTGTTGCTGTTTATACCTAAGCATTATTATAGGTTTTATGGTCCACAGGTAGTGTTTTTAGTATACAGTTTTCTATTTAGTGCTATTGCTAATTTATGGAAAATCACCAAGGTATGGAAATTATCCAACATTGGTGATTTATGGGAGGTTTTTGTTGTTGTTGTTTTAAAGAGGGTTGTGTATCACTCTGTTCCTGGCTTGTATACGTCACTGCTAACCAAAAGGTTCGAGGCTTGAGTTACCCAAAACCCCCTTAGAAGAAAGACCTACTTCTGAGCATTCAACCATGGAGAACCAGCCCTATGAAGTTTCCCTGCAGCACACAGTGCACGAGTCAGAGCCAATTCAGGAGTGCGTGGTGTAGCTCACTCTAGCTTGAGAAAGCTTATAGCTCACTTTTGAAAGGTACCAGCTTCTTTGAGAGATGATTCCTATACCATCAAATTCTCCCATTTTACTATGCAGTGCAGTGGTCATTACTGTAGTCACAGAATTGTATAACCATTGCTATTATTTAACTAGAACCCCCTACCCATTAGCAGTCAGTCCCCAACCCCCCACACCCCATTGCCCACAGCTCCAGCTAGTCATTAATCTTTAAATGAGTTGATTGATTAATTTTAATCCTTTCAGGTGTCCCTACCCTGTGTCTGGCTTCTTTCGTGTTGCCAAGGTTTATCCACCTTGTAGCATGCATTAGGCTTCCATTCCTTTTTGATGGCTCAATAAAACCATGTTATCTGAGTAAAGCACGCTTGACCTAGATAGGTCAGTAGATGGGCATTGAGGTTTCTACTTTGGGATCAGGATGAACAATACATTCGTGAACTTTCTTTGTTTTTTTATGGACCGCTTCACGAATTTGCGTGTCATCCTTGCGCAGGGGACATGCTAATCTTCTCTATATCGTTCCAATTTTTTTTAGTGTATTTGCTGCCAAAGCAAGCACTCGTGAGCTTTCTTGTACAAGTTTTTTTATGGGTCAATGTTTGCAATTTTCTTGGGCTACAGTTTATTCTTGAGTTTGCTTCAATAAAGAATTGGACACTTTGAAATTAGGAATAGGTATTTTGAAATACATTTAAACCGAGTACCCCCAAATTTATAAAGAAAGTTTTTAAGTGCCTTAGAGTTTGTTTGAAATCTAGACGTAGCAGGATTATTTGAAGGTATCAAGCAGAACTATTGATTCTGGTTTTTGTGATGTTTGGAAAAATCCCGTTTCTTCAAGAGCATTTGTACATTTACCTCCATCTTAAGCTTCTTCTGGCCAACTGACACTTAGAGAGTGTTCCTCGTTTGCTTAAGCACCGTCCTAGACTCTGGGAGATCAAAGGTCAGTACCACATGCTCCTGGCTTCTAGGGAGCTCTCAGAACCAGCCTGCACACAACTGGGGAGCCGATGAGCCACATGCAGGGGCCAAGTGGATCAAGGATCTCAGAGAAGAGAGGCAAATTCTTGTTGGCACATGTCAGTCCTAGTATCCTGGGATGTATTTCTTGTTCATAGAAAATGCTGGTGCCGGAAGTTTTGAAGTGTTCAGAGACCATAAGGACTCTGAATTTTGTTCCACATACATCTCATTTTTAATCTAGAAAACGAATGAACCTCCAACAGAAAGCATCTCCACCCTGTCAGCCTGGACTGCAGCCGCCCTCTGCCCTGGTTCCTCTGGAACTGCGATGCCAGGTGCCCACCCCGTGCCAGGGAGCTGCTGCGTACCCATGGAGCTCCTGTGTAGGGTTGCTGAGGCGGTGAACCTATGCAGGAGCAGGAAGCCTCTTCTCTCTCCTACAGAGCAGCTGGAGGGCTTGAACCTCAGACCTTGTGGTTAGCCGTCCAACTCTTACGCATATTTACTGGGATTGTAATCACTTGGCCATTGTTCTTGCTGTAGTAAGGAAAGGAGGGTTTCTCAGAAGAGATGAGCTGCGAGCTGTGGCTTAGACAGCAGTCAGGGCCACTGGCTCCTGAGCACCCAGCCCTCATTACGGATGCAGGGGGTTTGGCCAATGCCTGTCCCAGGAGTTTTGCCTACAGTTTATATGCTATTTCTTGTCAACAAGTCAGTCTCCAGGGTTGGAGAGAGTAGTTCCCCTCTTTTTCTCCAAAGCCATTTTCTGCTTCTTTCAGCTACATCTCCTTACTTCCTTGCCTTTTAAACAAAACCTTCCAGTCATTCGAGCAGTTCTGTCTGCTTTCCTTGGTGGGTGACACTTTGATACATAAACTTCTCGTAGCATTTCCCTTGAAGGATTTTGTATCCTGCCCATTGGTCGCTCCTCCTTAAGCAGTCTTTCTTACAACTGGCTTTCCTGTCATACTACTCAGGGGGTATTAATTGACCATCAGAAATTTCCATTGACATATAGTTTTGCTTACCATATCCATTCTCAGTATTTTGAAAGTGCATTGAAAAAAGCCTTTCTAAAAGGTAAGCTTTTCCTTCAATTTATATATAACATGTAGATTTCTTGATGTAGTGCTTATAGAACACAATTTCTCAATTCAGCTTCATTTTGGTCAAGATTTTGGGATTAGTAGTCCAAATCTTGGTCATTTAAATTGCTGTATAGTCGAGACCATCTTTAGAAAAGCACCTACATACTCGTGTATAAGACAAAATTTTCAGCACGTTTTTGTTGTAAAATTAGGTGCCTTGGCTAATCTTCAGGTCGGCTTATACTCGACTATATACGATAACCAATATGTTCCAGTTGGTAATGCCTTCTTTGAGACTGACCTCTAAGCCTTGCTTGAACACCTTGGCCCAGAGTTTTGCTATTCTGTCGAACAACTTTCTAGAACCTCACACAGGGCTAGTCATGAGTCACCTGCATCAGCCTTGGGGACTTGTTGACAGCAAAGAGTCCTTGAACCTACACCAGACCTAACAGATCAGAGTCTCTGGGCCTTGGGAGTGGCAACACCAGCATTGGTGCCCCCCAGTGTGGTGTCCCTCCTGGTGCTACCTCTAGTCCCTGTGGGTCTCTTTCTGCCCCAGATGGTTCAAGTCCCCAGTAACATGTAGTATCGTTTTCAAGCACAGAAACTGTATGTGGTGATAAGTAGCATTGTATATGGTTTAGACGTAGTATTTATAAGATTATATAAATAGTAACAGAGCTGCGTTGTAAAATCTTTCTCCATCGAATTGCAAATTACTAGTTACATTGTTAGTAAGTTGAGTGAGCCTTTGGGGGGAAAACAGCACATACTTGTAGCTCAGGTAGATAAGAACACGTGACTCAAAGCATCATTGTCTTTGGTTAGTAGTGGCCATTCATACTGCAGTACATCAGAAGGTTCCAAGAGTAAACTACCTTAGAGTTGCCATATTGTAGGTGCCTGGACACGTGAGTTGGGCTTACGAAAAATATTTTTGTTGTGAAATTCACTACAGGTGTATTGTCTAAAAATAATAAATTCCTGTTGAAACACTGCACAGAACTTTTATGGTCAGTAATTTTGGTGCTAACACCCCACCCCCAACAATGTCACATGAGGTGGTCATTCCCTCCCTCCCTAAGCCACTGGGGCTTAGAAATTTTCACTCCTGCAAGTGTCATCAGTGGTTACATGCATGCTGGCACTTGAGAAATGGGCCCCAGCACTCACCTGGAGGTTACTCTTGAGTTTTCTCCAGGTGTATACAGGATTAAGTTTTATTCTTTTCCCACTCTTTTCCTCCTCACACTTCTTAGTGTGGTGTGCAGAGCACATCGTCAGTTGGTTTCACATTCAACAATTTACACACATTTTGCCTTGACCCATCCATCACAGTCCCATCACTTATTCCGTATCCTCCCTGAGTTTCCTGTTCCCATTCCTCCTCCTCTCCTGACTGTCTGAACATTGTCTTTGAGTACATGCCGCCCTTTGATTCTTCTCCCATCGGGATTGAGTTCAATTCCGGATCGGAAAGGTCTCAGAATCATTAAAGTCAGCTCGAGACTGGTCGACACCCCAAGACTTTGGCCCTTAGTCACCCTCCTGCAGGAGATATTTGATTTAAATCCTGTGAAGAAGTCAATTTCCCCTCTCAAGCTGGGGGCCACTCCTAAGTCACAGAGATTAGACCCTGGCAATATTATCCAGGTCTAAGTCATGCGGCCTCTTCTGTCCATTGTAGACGACTCTTTGGGGGCGTAATGTTTCCTTCAAGATAGCCCAATCAAGTCCCCCTCCCAGGGCAGCAGACCTGCGGGTGATGCTTGGCAACCACCCGCCTGGGTCAGAGATGGCTGCTTCGTACATGAGACATTAGAATGCAGCTGGCCTAAGCTCTGGAGCCTTATAATAATAGTAATTAACATAATGATACTTTGTACTTCTCCAGTGTCTTTTAAACTGAAGGCCTTAAAGTGCCGTATTAAACAAGGTATGCAAAACCTTGGCAAGAGAGGTCAGTGTTACTTTCCTCCTTTTATAGATCCAAACAAGCCTTATAAGAACGTTTAGTGTACTTGCTTCGCTCGGATAATGGCATAGTCAACTAGGAGAAATGGAATATTTCAAAGTAAACATGACTATTTCTGGACGGGACTGGTGAAGGCTACTTGGGCATCCCAGGATATTCTCTCATTTATTTTTTCAAATGAATGCTCTTCATAGCTGGAAAACACCATCATTTTCTTATTAACTTTTCTGTGCCATAAATCCCATATGCCCCTGACTTCTTCATTTTCTTTTTTGTTCTGCAGCCTTCTGAATCCGTCAACCATTTCTAGACTCAGAAAATCACACACACACACACACACACACACACACACACACACACAGGAATTTGATTATCATTTAACCGGGTCTCATCATTTTACTGGACAAGCTACTTGAAACTTGAAAAGGTTAAACCAAGGACCAGAAAGTTCAGTGTGGCCAACAGACTTCTTATATGTGTGTGTGTTGTCATCTGTATTTTCTCAATTGGACTGGTTTATGTATTACAGTAGCTGTTTTTCCTTGAGAATCAATTTATATCTTTAACCTAGTTTAGTTACCACCATTCCCCCCACCTTTCTATCTTGTACACCTTTTTTTTTGGAACCTCAACTTTTGACCCTAGAATATTTCCATGCCTTTTGCAGCCTCTCCCATGTGCTTTTTTATATGCTCTTTCTGTCATCACTCTTCTTTCTCGGTTGCTTTTTATAAATGAATGCTATTGCAACCCAAGTCATTAAATATG